>KZ072371.1:383818-404361 GCA_002091845.1 Anopheles cracens
GGGGGGGGGGGGGGGGGGGGGGGGGGGGGTTGGTAGTCGAAGAGGGCGGCCAAGTGAAAACTGCAGCAGAGTGCAAACCCGAAACGTCCACCCCACACACTGTCCGGTTAAAGTGCGTGCGTGAAAGTACGTGTCAATGGCAGAGGAAAGTGAGTGTAGTTTTATCCTCTCCGGTGACCTTTCTTTCCGCTGGCTGGTGCTGTGTTCAAAGAAACCAAAACTTGAACGATTCGACGGAGGTGTACGCGTCTCCTCCATGTGCATGTGTGTGTGTGTGCGCGCGTTTGTGGCCCCTTTCGCGATCGCGTATGTGTGTGCGGCTACCCCCGGGGGGATTTTTTTTGGTGTGAGAAAACGTCATCTTCTTTCCTGCGAGGAACTGTCATCCCCCTGTTGGTGTGCTGTTTCGCTGTCGTCGTTTTGCAGCCCCCACCCCCTTGCACACACACACACACACACGTTCGCCCTTTCCCACCCCAGCTGATGGGGCCTATAAATCCGTCCCGTACTGATTACATGCTGGCCCGTTGTCATTTTGCAATTTTCCCACCCGAAAATGGTGGTCACGTATGATTGATTTTCGTTGCTGTTGTTGCTTTTTTCTGCGTGAACCTCCGTGGCGACACATCATAGCAGGCGGTGGGCAACCAGCTGATGACGTTTACCTATCCGCGCGCCGTGCGAGACAAGAGTTTCTGCGACGGTACGGGTAGTGGTATTGGTCTCGGTCTGCCCCGGCACGACGGTCTCTTGGTCGTGTGTGAGAGCGGCTCGGTGTCGGTGTGTCGCACTTTTCCTTGGCTGGTGAGGGGGAGAAGTACGGCCCGCCCCATGGCAGGCAGGTTGCCGTTCGACGGCTCTGTCCGTTTTTACCGAGTGATAGTGTATTTTCACTTTTAATTGCTATTTGAAACTAAAATTATACACCCGCCCAGCCGGTGGCACGTGAGCGATGTCAATCCATACAATCGCAATTCTGACTTGAGCATGTTTAAAATTGGTGCTTCCCGAAACGGATGAAAATTGTGTCAATTTTTACTGGATTTGCCATGGAAACGTTGCATTCTAGCTAGATAGACAATGCACACCGCGGTATGCAGTTTGTGATCAAAATGTGGTATGTGAACGGGCAAATCTAATAACGTTGTTATAAGCTTCTTGCTGTCACGGAGTTGTAAAATACAATTTTCGACTTTTCTGGCTTAAAATAATTCAATTATTGAGCAATGCACAATATTTTCCACCTCGTTGTAACTCCAAATCAGAAATTTTTGTCTCTGTGTCATCAATGTTTGACTCAATGCCAAAAAATTATTGCTTAGTGCATAAATTTTTGCTTCCATGCCAGCGACTTTTGTCTGTAATGGAGTATTTTTACTTAATTGATCATTAACTTTTGTCTCCAAATCAGGGGTCGGCCATGCGGCCATGTACCGAACTGGTATTTCATTCGAAGTATACACGCTGTTAGCAAACTCTTGCGAGCAGAAGAATGGCGGAATAGTGTTTGAAATGAATAGGGTTTATTAGTCACACTAAAATAATTCAATGATTACCTTTTGCAAACTTCCAATTTAAAAACCTCAACTTACCATTTGTTTAGTCTCTCTTAAGTACAAGAAACTGAAAATTTGTTCGAGGGTGCACCTCAAGTAAAACGTAAAACAATTAAGTAACAAACTATCCAAAACCATACTCGCAAACACTGCTGCAAATTGTGCTGACTTCAGAATATTTCGATCTATTGCTGTTGATATTGTTAAATTCTTGAATTTTCAAGTTTTTTTTCTGCATAGTTTTGTTCTTTATTTTCTCATAGTTTTAGTTTATTGTTGTTGTTTCTTTTAAAGCTATATGAAGTATCCACCAAATAGAAGATGAATCAAATTCTACATCTGGAGCACACATCCATAAACGATCGACCGTCGGGTGCCTTTCTGAACGCATGTTTCAAGATAGTTTGTAACTATTTGAAAGTATCTGGTCTGCGAATTGAGTCATCCTGTCGAGTCTTCAATGGGTCTTCATGATTCTTTCTGTAAAGTTCTGATTGAATTGTTAAAAATGCTCTTATCAAAAACATAACGGAATAACCTGGACTAATAGAAGAACCCCATTTTAAAACTGGTTAAATCCCGAACGATGTTTAAATGCTCGCCAAACCCCCCAAAGCAGACAATCGAAGCAGCATCGAACGCGGAAGACAAAAGTCAAAAGCGCTTTCGCGGTATTTGGAATGTGTGTGCGTGTGGCGTGTGCTTGAATGTGAGAAAACAAAGAAAGAGAAGGACGTGCAGAGATAGCGAGTCAGCCGCGCAAGCAAGTGTGCAAGTGTGAGCGGAAAGAAAAAGGAAGTGACCAGTAGTGACGGGAACGCGTGGCGCAAAAGAGGGGGTGGAAAGAGGGGTGGAAAAAAGCGAAAGGTTTCTGTCGTGGGTTTGTCCAACTATCCAACCCTCCGAAAAACCCACCCGGATCTTTGCTCTCGCGGTGTGTTTTGCTGTGATGGTGTAGTGTGTAACGATTTTTCCTTCTCCCCGCAGTTACCCGACGAGACCGACACAGTGTAGACATCAACAGTAGCAGCAGCAGCAGCATCAGTGTAAAAGCTAAAGCCCACCACCATCTCTCCCGGTTGCTGCGGATAGATGAGCCGCTTTTCCTTACCCGGGGCAACGCAGCAAAAAGGAGCCTGCTGCTGGTGGTGATCGCCACAGGTGTAAATAGTGAAACAAAACAAGAGCGTGCAAAAAGAAAAGGGAAAAGAGAACCCCCCCTCCCGGTCGCCATCTCAACCACACCGTTGCGCGTGGCAACCGTGAGAAGAAAGTGTGTGCGAGAAGTGGGGTGCACGGGGAGCGCCCGCGCCTGTTTTTGTGAGCCCGAATGTGATGCTGCCGCCGTGTGGTGGTGAGAAAGTTTTCGCGATCGCGCCATAGTGAGCGCCGGGCAAAGTGAAAAAAGGGGCGCGCGCGCGTGTGTTTGTGTGCGGTGATACGCGGCTACTGAAAAGCTCTCGCGCCTGTCGTCAGATGGAAGGAGAAAAGCTGATCTGAAGTGGATATGCACGCGCGTGTTTGTGTTTATAGTGGGCTTGCGTAAAAAATCACAAGCGAAAGCAGCATTTCACGGTGTGCGAGACGGGTTAGAAAAAGGGGGGAAAACGATCACAAGGAAGTGTGTCTGGTGTGTTGTGTGTGTGTGTCGTGCCCGTGCCGCTGTGCCATCTCGGCCATCGGATCTCGCGCACACCTGTCCGGTGGCTCACTTGCTGTCCTCCCTCGGGGCGTGAGTTGAGGTCTCGAGTGCGAGCGTGAGGTGAGATCGGGCGCGTGAGTTGCTTCACTTCGATCGGGCCACCGTCATCATATCACCCCTCCGAGAGATCATCCCTGCGCGATAAAGCTCGCCCGATCGGTGTATGCGTGTCTGGCGATTTGGCGCACGGAAGGAAATGTAATGTGTTTGAAAGCTAAAACACAAGGTAAGCGAACAAATACGAAACGAAACGAAACGAAAGAGGAAAAATGGTGGGCTGCTTTTAAAGTGCTTTCTTTGTTGTTTCATCACCCATGCTGTCATCGCTGAGCTGTCGCCGAGCTGCACATGCATGTTGCGTGCCGTGCGGGCCTGCTGCATGTATGCAACGCCAGCGCAATGCACCATCGGTTCGAACCGTCCTGCATGCCACCCCATCATCATGAGCAATCATGTACGGGCACGTTCGTACAGGCGCGCGCACGCTCGCTTCGGTGTGGGAACTGAATGCTGACGTCAGAGTAGACACTGTTTGTGGACGACGAAACGCGTCACGCGCGCGCGCCAGCCTGCAGAGACGACGGTGGACGGACGCGGGGAATCGGTCGTGCATGATTCATGCCTCGGCTTCGATCGGAGTCCGGCTTTGCGAAGCATTCTTGCCCATTTGCCCATCATTTGCATTCTTCTTCTGGCGCTGGGACGTGTGCTCAAAGGCCCAAAATGTAGCCGTTTGCAATGGGCGCGACGAGCGACAATGCGGCCAGACGACCGGACGCACCCGAATGGGCGAGCAATGTGGAAAGTCATTAAAAGCACACAAACATACTCCGAGCGGGCTCGTCTGACCAGTGCCGAAAGGAAAGATGAGAACGATGGACTTGGACCCATTTCCTTCCGCGCGGGCATTATGCAGGAATCCGGTGGGATTGCACTTTAATGCGATTTTGCAACGAGTGTTCCACCTCCCCCGGGGGTAAAGCGTCCGCTCGGGATGTCTAGAATGCTATCGTTGTCGCTTATTAGATCGACCACTCGTCGTGTGCCAACACGCAACGCTATGCTATGGTCACGTTGATTGTCTCGAAACGAAACGGAAAAGAGCAGCAGTTGACAGCAGCTTTTCAACCCGGGCGCGCGATATTTGTTTCTCTCGGCGTGCCAACGGACACCGGACAGAACTCGCAATCGATGACAATGCGAAATGATGTGACAATATTGGCTGGTGGGTAGAGCCCAGCCGCGTCGCCCAAATTTAAGCACCGAAATAGAACCCCGGACCACGGGGGGAAGCACGTTAGATGGAAAACGTGGCGGGCCTTCCCAATTTCCCGACGAACACGCGTGCCAATAATGGGCACTGGACGTGGCATGGGAGGTATGGGGGTCGTCGTCTTGACATACGGGTCGGCATAATTGTTCGGTTGAGTGTGAGGAATGTTATCCTTTTTTCGGTTTGACAGAAACCTTTGGTACTGCTAGTAGCTTGTGTAACTTACTGAAGAGTACTGATATTTAACTATGATATCTAATGCAGTGAGGACTTATTATGAGGAATAGAGTTTGCAATCGATTTGTTATTTGGTGAATTTCATTCAGTTGCAATTGTCGTTTCCAGCAAAGGCCATTTGTTGAAGTATAATTGCCTCCGGCAGCGTTTTATGGACCTATCATAAACAAACTTTCCTCCGACAGCGTTTTATGGACCTATCATAAACAAAGTTTCTCTAGAACTTTCAACTATAAGTAAATAATTTCAATTGCCTCCGGCAGCGTTTTATGGACCTATCATAAACAAACTTTCCTCCGACAGCGTTTTATGGACCTATCATAAACAAACTTTCTCTAGAACTTTCAACTATAAGTAAATAATTTCACAAAATTCTTGCCACGCAGCTCCACACAGGTTCGGTTCATTTCATTCTACCCACGTAAGCGAAGCTAAATTAAAGCCTTTACAGACAGACAGACACGCACGGCGGAGGGAGCGCGAACGAGTCACAAAAAGTCATCTTTTTCCATCCAAATTAATTTGGAACAGCCATACACAATAACCTTTTTCCTGCAAATGCCACACACACACACCAACAGGGCGGCCGCAGTTTAGGTGATTTTTTTTTATTTTGTTGTTACGTAAGAGGATGTTACTTCTCCTTGGCTCTGTTGGCTGTTTTCGGTTCGCGACGGTGACCTTCATAATTTGTTAGCGAGTTTTTGTGCGACCATGTCGGAAGTAAAAGTGCGCCACAATGGGAGGAAGTGTGGCCACCACCACCACCGCGCGTCTTCCACTAGTGGCTGCGTCCAGTTCCTACCCTTTTTTCAACGCGCGATGTACTGCTTCGCGCTCTGTTGTGTGCTTCTTGTTTTTTTTTCATATCGCCTTCTAAAGCATTGCCACGCAGCTTCACAAGTCATAATACTCGGCCGGGCACGGCTATAAGGGTCTTCGCGCTGCGCTGTGGAACAACCGCCGGATTCAGTATTAATAAATCGGTTTATATGTGTTGATTTATTTAGATTTGTAGATTAATTTTGGAGATTTTCTATCTGATATCATCGGTACAGAGATTTTCTTACTCACAATTGATCTGCCGTTTAATTTATTGTCTGGTTAGTCGCATCCTTCTGGTTATTACTGGTTTTGTTTTCTTCTTCTTCTTCTTCTATCGTTTTATTGTCAATTTTTCGTTTGATTGTCATTTGTTGGAAAATAAATTATACGAATAAATGTATATGTGTTGATATTTCTGTTTGCATATTTGCATATTCAAAATTTGTATTTTTTCGTATTCAGAATCAACCTCATACTACAACTACATTCTCCTTCTTGTTTTAATCTATATGGTTTCTTCTTCGTTTTCTTATTGCTTATTTCTCGTTTGGTTTTTCGATTGTCTGCTTCGGGAAAAGCTATTGTGTAACTGGGAAGTAAAAGTGCGCCACAATGGGAGGAAGTGTGGCCACCACCACCACCGCGCGTCTTCCACTAGTGGCTGCGTCCAGTTACTACCCGTTTTTCAACGCGCGATGTACTGCTTCGCGCTCTGTTGTGTGCTTCTTGTTTTTTTTTTCATATCGCCTTCTAAAGCATTGCCACGCAGCTTCACAAGTCATAATACTCGGCCGGGCACGGCTATAAGGGTCTTCGCGCTGCGCTGTGGAACAACCGCCGGAAAACTGGGCTTCGGTCATGAAGAATGCTCTCCATTTTCTCACCACAATATTTTGGTCAGTGCGCACTTTTTTCATCTTTTTTCAAGATTTTTTTTTGTACTTCACGAATGCTTTTCAAAATATTTAACAAAAATGTTCTTTTTCGTTTGAGAAGAATATGCTTCGTTTGTTTGTTTCAGTATTAATAAATCGGTTTATATGTGTCGATTTATTTAGATTTGTAGATTAATTTTGGAGAATTTCTATCTGATATCATCGGTACGAAGATTTTCTTACTCACAATTGATCTGCCGTTTAATTTATTGTCTGGTTAGTCGCATCCTTATGGTTATTACTGGTTTTGTTTTCTTCTTCTTCTTCTTCTATCGTTTTATTGTCAATTTTTCGTTTTATTGTCATTTGTTGGAAAATAAATTATATGAATAAATGTATATGTGTTGATATTTCTGTTTGCATATTTGCATATTCAAAATTTGTATTTTTTCGTATTCAGAATCAATCTCATACTACAACTACATTCTCCTTCTTGTTTTAATCTATATTGTTTCTTCTTTGTTTTCTTATTGCTTATTTCTCGTTTTGTTTTTCGATTCGGGAAAAGCTATTGTGTAACAGTTTTGTTTGCATTTATTTTACTGTTCGTTTTTATTTCTTTTTATTGTGTTTCGTTAGCCTGTAGTTTATAACCACCCACCACACCCCCCACCGCACCGGGTGCAGAACCTGACCCCTTCCTCTACCCCGTCGGAGTAGATGGTTCCATCGTTTCCCGAACGTTTCGTCATCTTACTAAGAGAAGAAAAAAAACACGAACGGCAGAGCTTTCCACGCGGGTGTTAAAGGCTGATTATGTGCCGCTGTTTTAATGGCGTGTATTTGCCGCTTTTGGATAATTTGTGCGCCCCTTCTTCGTTCGAAACATTCCGTTCGGGCATCATCTGCCCGACCCGGTTCTCTTCCCTCTCGGCTTGGGGGGTTTCCCTTTCCTTTCTTTTACAGCGAAACAGCGTCGATGCGGAGCGGGAAAGTGAAAATGGTTGGGGGCCTTCTGCTGCTACACCAGGCCGCACATCACCGGTTGCACAATAGTGAGGAAGTAAAAGTGCGCCACAATGGGAGGAAGTGTGGCCACCACCACCACCGCGCGTCTTCCACTAGTGGCTGCGTCCAGTTAAGTGTGTGTGTGTGTGGGTTATGCTGTGGGCAGTAATTAGTGTTTCCATCACCACCGACAAACGACGAGCGACGGCGACGTGGCTGGCACGTAATCAGGCCATTACCGGTTTCTGAGGCGGATGCACACACTGCACTGCTGCTGCACGACGCACACGACACGGACGGACACCACATGGACACCGTCCCGTGCGTGTGTTTGCGTGCTGTGCCGTGCATCGCGACCAACAGCGCACACCTGTCTTGGTGGGTGGGTTTTGTAACAGACCCTGGGTGGTGTTATGAAGGGTGACGAACGCTGTTGTGGACGGACAGACGGGTTGTACCAGGCCGGGGGGGTTATGTGCGACGGATGCGGCTAACAGGTTGCCACTGCAATCCTAAAGGGAGCGTGTCATGCACTCGTAACGGCCGGAGGTCTAGGGTTCCGTATGGAGGAGACCGTTTCTATGGTGAAATTGTGATAGTTTTTGGATCTAATTTCGTTTGTGATTTGAAATTTTATTGTACTACATTATGGCCTGCTGATTAATGTGATTAATGTGTAGTATGCACACCCGTGAGAACCCGTCTGTCTTGACAGCATCAATAGAAGTCTTTATACGATTTTATACTTTTTTCGAATCATTTTCATCATTTGATTTTTCATGCCTATCAAGACTATCTATTTCGAATGTGATCAATTTCAATTTTTTGTATTTTATTTCTTGTGTCATTTTCTATTACCTTTTCTTTTTATTTTGTTTAGAGAAAAACTGTAACAATTGAATTACTTTGAAACGATTTTCAGTTAATATTTCAAAATAGCTTGTTATTTCAAAAATATGAACGTTAAGCAGTGGAAATATCAATCATTCTTGAATATTTTTTGGAATTCTACAGAATCAACAGAAAAATGTAATTAACATCCACTATTTTCAGAGTAAATGCGTCGATAAAATCGTTCACCGTATGAACATGATATAAAAGGCACATTTTTGAACATTTTTTAATGCCATGACCCCTTTTATGCTGTTTCTACGATCTGAATAACAAAGATTATGTGTTTTTTAAATGTATTTTTGTGACATGTTTTGGCTACATTTTCTTTGTCAGCATGCAGACTAACCATACCGTGCATAACCATTACTGATCCAACACCCGTAAAGTGTATAAGAAAGGGTATAACATAGACATAAATTGGCTTATATGCGATGTACATAGTTTTGAATAGCGTTCAATTTGAAATCCAAACGAATCAATGAGTCAATGTCCTTTTATGTATTTTTTAAATGTGAGGGAATGTAGCAGTATTTTCGTGGCATACCTGTCACCGACGACCTGCAACAATTTTATGAAGGTTATAATAAAAAACAGTATAAGTCGTTCAATGCATAAGGAGTGCGGAAGTCTATGGAAACAGCAGTAACAAACAAATTCTCAAAGTGTAAGAGTGTATAGATATAACACTGTCGAGAAATCTTGAAAATGTCTTAAATTGACATAAGAGATCAAAATGACATATCCTAAAACATAGTGTCGTTCCATCTATATATTGGTTTAAATATCCTACCACTAACGCAACTGTCAAAAGTGCATCCCCTAATGAGTTATGCGCGCGCTACCCTGCTCGGATGAGGGCCGTACATTTCGTGTGTCGATGTGGCATTCCGCGCCGTGCCACAAAGTGTGTGGGATGTACGTGATGTGGTCACGGTGTGGTTGCTTTGCGTGGGAGTGACATCTCTTCTGCAGCAGCAGCCCGAGCATGTGTGCGTTTGCATCATCATGCTCTGCCGCCCAACGTCGATCCCCACCGATCATAACTAGACGAGGCCATAGATGGAGGTCAGTCAGTGTGTGCGTTGTGACGAATTTTGTGAGTCGCTACATTGGAAGTTTTCCGTGCGACCAATGCGCGTGACATACGCGTGAACTTAGGCTGTGGAGGGAAGCTGATTTACTTGTTTCGAGATTCGCCGGCGTTCGAAGAAGGCTTTCTTTCCAAAACTTCCCTGATACGTTCACTTGTTCCCCGTGTACTTGCTCCCAGTGGTATGAAAACACTCACACCGGGTACAGATTATTGCTCCCCTTTATGTATCCCCACGGATCACCAGCAGCTAGCACAAAAAAAGAAAACAAACTCACAAAGGATCACCGAACGCTTAAGTAGGTGTCGACGCTGTCCTGCGACCGGGAGGGCAGGAGGGTGTATTCGACGATACGGTCACGTTTCCACGTTCACAAGTGCATCTCTTCGCTCGGTTGACACCATCGCACCGGGCGGGACAAACTCGCTGACGCGGTGCCATTATGTTTTGATTGGATGGCACATAATTAGAGCGTATCATCGTCATGTTTGCGATGCGGTGGTGCCCTCCATCGGATCCCTTTTTTTGGGGGCTCTCCATCGACGACGGCGATGGGGCAGGTTAGCGAACCGGGTGGCGCAGTTTGAGTTTGAATTGAGACATCCACGATAAGCTATCACACGTTTTTCGAACCAATCGAACGAAGTGTCGTTATGTGGTGGGTAAGGTGTGTGGTTTTTTCAAATTTATCGTTCCAAAAGTTTCCACCACACAACACAACAACGTTCGCAGGGGCAAGAGTTCAGGCAAACTTTGCACTAACTAATTGCAAGTACGGAAAGATGCCTCTAATACACAAAACGGACACCAAACGATGTTCGTTTTTCGTACAGTACCCTGCCGAAAAGATCCCACTGGAGTTGTACATTCCGCATTATCTCCCTGTTGCTACCGACACGATGCCACTACTTTATGGCTCGCCATTTCGGCTCGCCCCTAATGCCCAATTGAGGAATGAAACGCATTAGGGAAAGTGTAATACCCTGTCGATACGTGTTTGTCGTCCACCGGCTGTGTACCCGTGCCCCGTTGACCGTTGCCTCCAGAAGCCGGTCGGAGCTCTAGTTAACGCTAATTAAATGACCCCAGGAGAGCATGAGCCCGGTGTGTTCTGTGCTGTGCATTCCGGGAGAGCCGAGAAAAACGGGGGATTGTGTGAAAGTCGATAGATTGGTTGGTGGTCGCGTCGAGTCGAGGGGCTGGTGGTGGGTCGCACGGTAATGGTGTACGTGCCACCACTTATCATTACCCACCCGAAAGCTCCGAGACGATAAGGACCAACTGTTTCGATTACATTTAATCGTTTGACTTCTTGCTTCTATTCCTTGCGCTTCGCTCTCTCTCTGTGTGTGTGAGTGTTTAGTTTATTCGCCTCTTGTGTGGTGTTTTGGGCTTCTTGAGTAAATTGATTGGGGAAATTAGTGAATGAAATGTTAGCACTTACTGTTGCAACGTCGAAAAGATTTTTCAGATGTTTTGCTTTGAATCACAAATTTGCTCTATGATCGGATCTTTGCATTTGCACTATGACCTATGGAATTTCCTTTATAATCAGAGCTATACATCAATTGTAGAGATGAGAACAAAAACTCCTTTCAGGGGGTTGACTCACTCTCACTCACTCACCATTGGGATTCGGATCGTTTAGCAACTCTTTAGGGAGTCGTTATAATCAAACTCACTCACCAGTGAATAGGGAGCCGAATCTAAAAAAAAAATCACACGTTTTTCGAACCAATCGAACGAAGTGTCGTTATGTGGTGGGTAAGGTGTGTGGTTTTTTCAAATTTATCGTTCCAAAAGTTTCCACCACACAACACAACAACGTTCGCAGGGGCAAGAGTTCAGGCAAACTTTGCACTAACTAATTGCAAGTACGGAAAGATGCCTCTAATACACAAAACGGACACCAAACGATGTTCGTTTTTCGTACAGTACCCTGCCGAAAAGATCCCACTGGAGTTGTACATTCCGCATTACCTCCCTGTTGCTATCGAAACGATGCCACTACTTTATGGCTCGCCATTTCGGCTCGCCCCTAATGCCCAATTGAGGAATGAAACGCATTAGGGAAAGTGTAATACCCTGTCGATACGTGTTTGTCGTCCACCGGCTGTGTACCCGTGCCCCGTTGACCGTTGCCTCCAGAAGCCGGTCGGAGCTCTAGTTAACGCTAATTAAATGACCCCAGGAGAGCATGAGCCCGGTGTGTTCTGTGCTGTGCATTCCGGGAGAGCCGAGAAAAACGGGGGATTGTGTGAAAGTCGATAGATTGGTTGGTGGTCGCGTCGAGTCGAGGGGCTGGTGGTGGGTCGCACGGTAATGGTGTACGTGCCACCACTTATCATTACCCACCCGAAAGCTCTGAGACGATAAGGACCAACTGTTTCGATTACATTTAATCGTTTGACTTCTTGCTTCTATTCCTTGCGCTTCGCTCTCTCTCTGTGTGTGTGAGTGTTTAGTTTATTCGCCTCTTGTGTGGTGTTTTGGGCTTCTTGAGTAAATTGATTGGGGAAATTAGTGAATGAAATGTTAGCACTTACTGTTGCAACGTCGAAAAGATTTTTCAGATGTTTTGCTTTGAATCACAAATTTGCTCTATGATCGGATCTTTGCATTTGCACTATGACCTATGGAATTTACTTTATAATCAGAGCTATACATTTGTAAATTGTAGAGATGAGAATAATAACTCCTTTCAGGGAGTTGACTCACTCTCACTCACTCACCATTGGGATTCGGATCGTTTAGTAACTCTTTCGGGAGTCGTTATAATCAAACTCACTCACGAGTGAATAGGGAGCCGAATCTAAAAAAAAAGTGTCAGAAATAGTGTCACTCTTTTGAGATTCGAATCCCTACGGCCAGTTGTTACTCACTCGCGAGTGAGTTTGTATAATTATGACCCACTCGTTTAGCGACGGCCAGTTGTCACTCGTTTAGCGACTCCCACTCACTCTTTTAAGATTCGGATCCCTACGGCCAGTTGTTACTCACTCGCGAGAGAGTTTCATTATAACGACTCTCTAAAGAGTCATTAAAATTCTATACTGGGAGCCAACTCACAACGCTGTCAAATCTCCGCTGCTGGCCTAGATACACGCCAGCGTACGCGGCAACTGTCAAATCTCTTACGTGTGAATACAGACTTACTCAATCGCAAGTGAGTTTGTATAATAACGACTCACTCGTTTTGCGACTCCAACTCACTCTTTTGGGATTCGGATCCCTACGGCCAGTTGTTACTCACTCGCGAGAGAGTTTCATTATAACGACTCCCTAAAGAGTCATTAAAATTATATATTGGGAGTCAACTCATTCATTCCATTACATAGATTTAACTCACTCACTCACTCTTACGCAGTACGCACATCTCTAGTCAATTGTGGAAGAGGAATCATTTGTTTGATAACTTGTTTGATTAACCTTGCGATTCCGATTTCAAACCTAGCTCTAGAACCGATTCCGATTCCAAACCTAGCTCCGGAATCTATTTCGACCCTAGCACCGTAGCTCCGGTACCGTTTCCGAACCTAGCCTTGGAAACGATTCTAAACGTAGCTCCGGCATGGATTCAGAACCTAACTCCGGACTCGACTCCTAACCTAGCTCCGGAATCGATTTCGAACCTAGCTCTGGAACCGATTCAGAATCTAGCTCCTTAACCGAATCCGAGTCTAGCTCCGGAATCGATTTCGAACCTAGCACTGAAAACATCGGAGTTGCCCCGAATCGTTTTCGGCCAAAACGTAATTTTACCTTTTTTTTCACTACACAAAATGTAAATTCACGGTTTCTCTTTCCACAATTATCAATATCTTATAAACTTGGTATTTCGATTCTACTGCTTTTGGAAACCCGCGTTTTGTTCCAGTTTGTGATCCGGATTCTTAAAACAACTACTTTATACGATGCCGAAGAAAGCCTGTAATATTATTTATAAAAGATTATGTTGTGAAAGAAAATATCTACTCTACTTACATGTTAAAAGCATCCTTTCGGACGTACGGGTTGTACACTACTGTACGAGTGAATTCTTCAAATATTAACGCGTTTAATCGTCTGGTTTTCTAAACTTAACTCCCCCAGAATCTTGATTGTCGCTCCACGAAACCCACACCCACCAGTTTCGACCATTTCCGTTCAAGATCTTGATACCGAAGGTTCAAGAATTTAGCGGAGGGGGGGGGGAGCGGGGTGGCAGACAAGAACACACGTGCTTTGCCCTTACTCGAGAAAACTCTCGTTTAGCGACTCCCACTCACTCTTTTCGGATTCGGATCCCTACGGCCAGTTGTTACTCAATCGCGAGTGAGTTTGTATAATAACGACTCACTCGTTTTGCGACTCCCACTCATTCTTTTGTGATTCGGATCCCTACGGCCAGTTGTTACTCTGCATTCACATGTAAGACATTTGACAGTTGCTTTGCGTTTTTTTCATATGGACTCGCGTACGCTGTCAAATCTCCGCTGCTGGCCTAGATACACGCCAGCGTACGCGGCAACTGTCAAATCTCTTACGTGTGAATACAGACTTACTCAATCGCAAGTGAGTTTGTATAATAACGACTCACTCGTTTTGCGACTCCAACTCACTCTTTTGGGATTCGGATCCCTACGGCCAGTTGTTACTCACTCGCGAGAGAGTTTCATTATAACGACTCCCTAAAGAGTCATTAAAATTATATATTGGGAGTCAACTCATTCATTCCATTACATAGATTTAACTCACTCACTCACTCTTACGCAGTACGCACATCTCTAGTCAATTGTGGAAGAGGAATCATTTGTTTGATAACTTGTTTGATTAACCTTGCGATTCCGATTTCAAACCTAGCTCTAGAACCGATTCCGATTCCAAACCTAGCTCCGGAATCTATTTCGACCCTAGCACCGTAGCTCCGGTACCGTTTCCGAACCTAGCCTTGGAAACGATTCTAAACGTAGCTCCGGCATGGATTCAGAACCTAACTCCGGACTCGACTCCTAACCTAGCTCCGGAATCGATTTCGAACCTAGCACTGAAAACATCGGAGTTGCCCCGAATCGTTTTCGGCCAAAACGTAATTTTACCTTTTTTTTCACTACACAAAATGTAAATTCACGGTTTCTCTTTCCACAATTATCAATATCTTATAAACTTGGTATTTCGATTCTACTGCTTTTGGAAACCCGCGTTTTGTTCCAGTTTGTGATCCGGATTCTTAAAACAACTACTTTATACGATGCCGAAGAAAGCCTGTAATATTATTTATAAAAGATTATGTTGTGAAAGAAAATATCTACTCTACTTACATGTTAAAAGCATCCTTTCGGACGTACGGGTTGTACACTACTGTACGAGTGAATTCTTCAAATATTAACGCGTTTAATCGTCTGGTTTTCTAAACTTAACTCCCCCAGAATCTTGATTGTCGCTCCACGAAACCCACACCCACCAGTTTCGACCATTTCCGTTCAAGATCTTGATACCGAAGGTTCAAGAATTTTGTTTATGATTGAATAAAACTGGAATTCGTAGGAGATTTAAGATTTCGTCAACCAACGATAATAGAAAAGAAAAACGGAATGCAAAACCACTCAAGCGAGCAGCCAATTTTAATGAAAATTTACCAGAAAAAACGCCCAAACGATCAGAAAATCGTTTCGAACTTCAACCGCCTCAAATTCTCGAAACCCCTTTTTACACCGGTTATAGGCTCCATTTTCAGCTCGTTTCACCAATAAACGGCGCGCCCACCCCAGATTGCGCTCGTCTATCCTTTCGGACATTCCGGTACCGGCGATGCCCGTAATGATGGTGGCCTGCCCCATTTCGACGGTTATGTCTCGATTAGGACGGACCCCGGGTGTCTCGCCCGCTCTCGCCCTCTGATGTCGTCGGTAATGGGACGTCTCATTTGCGCCCCCCTCCGATTCGGGCGAGAAGTGGGCAAACAGTGAAGAAAAACAAAACAAACCAAAACCACGAACCCAGAAACAGCGAGCAAGGGAATGGAAATCATTGCGACCACCGCAGGTTGCTTCATTTTGCAAACATAACTTCGGTTGTCGGATTTCGTGGGGTTTGGGCGCACAAACGCTCCCCGTCGCATCGTTTAACCGACGAGTCGGCAACCGGAGGGACAGAACGGACCCACCACCACATTGCCTGGGGGGTCACGCTTTTCTTTATTTTATGGTGATGAGCGAGCGAAACGGGGCGGTAGCACAAGGAGTTGGAGGTGTTCGATTTTGTTTTTCCGGTGAGGATGGATTTTTTTTTCAGTTTGTTTGTGTTCTACCCAGCAGAGGAACGGCGGTGCTTGAGGACCGAAATTCAATTTCGTCCCAACAGCCGGCCTCCTCCGTGAAAGCCCCGCGAGGAACCCGGCGGGAAGAAAGAAGCCGCTGCCGTGGGGGTCATAAGGTGGCCGGGCCCGGGAGTGGTGGGAATATTGCATACGACATTATTGGATATGTTCGTTCCGAGAGTGTCGGAGATTTGATCCCGTTTTGCGTTGTGTCACACAGCAGCACACACGCACGTGTACCGGAGCACGTTCCGTTGTGCACAAATGAAATGTAATCAAAAGTAGGAAAAACACCCGAATACTAAAAGGGGTCGTGGGTCTGGCGGTGGGCTTTCCTGTGGAATGCCATACTATCCTGCTGCTGGCTGCAACACGAGGGCAGACCGGGAGTTCCCGCGCCAGCGTCGTAAGGGTCTTATGTACTACTTTCTCTTCCATTTTTTGTTGTTGCTGCCTCCGTTGTGTTTAACTTTTACCTTCCTTTGTTTGGCCTTTTCCTACGATAGGGTATCGGGCGGGGGGGGAGAAAAAAAACAAAGCAAACCAGCTCTCCTCGTAGAACAGGACACTCGCGTTTGACACTTCCACGTGTCGGTGGGTCTTGCTTGCCGTGAAAATCCCGCCGTCGCAGGGCACGACGCTGGTGGAAAGCTATCGACAACGGCGCGCGCGTAAGCCTTCCGGGGGGAACAAAAAAAAAACAAACGCACACATGCACACCCCGTAAATGGTAAAAACATAATTCCTTCCGTGGCACACACACACACCCCGTGATGCGCGATGATGTCCGTGCGTGCCGTCGGTCGCGCCGCCTCGGAAAACCCTTGCCGTGATCTGTGTTTTTTGCGTGTTTTTTTTTTTCTTCCTTTGCACCCCCGTCTCATTGCGTGGATGGACACTGGTTGGAGGATTACGTGACACGAATGGTGGAAAACCTTGCCCAAAAGTGGGGAGGACTTGGAAGGGGAGCAAAACAGACGGCGTTACGACATGACATGACTGCGGGCTTGGCTTTTTTCCTACCATTTGTGTGAAAAAATCCAAATCGAAAGTGACAGCGGCGGCCCAGAAATCCTCTCGAGTCGTGTTGTGGCGCTGGTTTCGTTTCTTCGGTGTGAAAAATGCAACCGAAACGCACAAATGGTGCCACCGAAACGATGAGCGATGGAGAGATGAAGGAAGCACGTGCTCCGGCGGCAGTAGTAGGCTTCGAAAGCGAAATTCGTTGTCCTATGATGTAGGCTGTTTTCTTTGAGATGCATGGATATCCTCTCTACGGTGGTTTCTTGATGACGATATGATAATTCCACGTTAAGCTTCTTCGTTCTGACTGTGTTTAGCATGGCAAGCACTGGGCAGTACAGTCCGTAACGCAACTATACGGCTATCTGTTTTTAAAGAATAACATGAAAACTTGAAGGGATAGATTGAAGTGATGTTCTCCAAAGTTGTAGTAAATAAAAAAGTACACACTTGTATGATTTTTTTCGTAATTTTGAAAGCACTATTACCAATTGTTTCCCCAAGAACAAATTTACTCCATGAACGGAAATAAACGTTTTAAAACTTGTTGAAAACACAGACAGTTTGAAATGATTCTGATTATCTGATAGGCAAATTTTTCAACGTTTTTTTTTTTCAAACGCCTTAACGACTCCTTTCATGCAGTCTTCATGATCTGGAGACAAAATTTATTGAATTTAGATTTTTTGTATTTTTTTTTCATTTTTTTCTGTGCAATTTTCTGTGTCAGTATGTTTCCATTTTTTCCCCTAAAAAGATAATCCCTTAAATTGTGAATATATTGGTGCTCAACCACCAGTAAAGTTTACAAGAAAAGTTAAAACGAGAGTAATTCATAATTCGCTGTAATTCATTTCAAATACGTCCTTACATTAGAAATCCAATCGAATCAATGAGTCAATAACCTTTATAAACTTCTGAGATGTACGAGGATGTATTTAAATTATACATAAGTTCATCCTTCCGGTCGGGGCTACGAGATCGCCACGATCGACTCTTGATCGAGAAGCTTGATCGATACAACAACTTATTAGAATTTCAAGCACTCACCCTTTCGCATTGTTCTCAAAAAGCAGGTGCTCCTATAGCTATATTACGGACTGTAGCCTGTGACGGTGTGTGTACTGCGCTTCAATAATTAAATTTTCGTGCAATATTTGAAGATTCCACTGCAAACGATTACTTCATCCGCGTCCGTAATCAGTGGCAAAGCGATTTAATCGGGAAAAAGTTTCGAAACCGTGCGGCAGAAACCCTCCCCAACGCCGAGGCAGCCGTCAGGAACGCTCGGCATTAAAGTTTTTGATGGAGATTAAATTTTCCTGCCATTTCCCTGTGTGTGTGTGCGTTTTTTTTATTTTCCTTGTTTTTCTCCCCTTTGTCAGCTGCGGTTTTTTCCAATTCAAACTTTCAATCTCAACGTTCGCTCGCTCGAAGGCGGGTTGGGAAATAGATTTCGGCGCTTCGGGATCGAAACGGGTTAAGCTTCTTCGCGGTGGTTGTAATTGTAATTTCGGCGGATGGCTTGTCCCCCCTCGCCCCGGCGCATCATTTTTTCCCTCCTCCCCGCGTGTAACCCTGGGAGCGTAGAGAGTTGTTGGCCGCTAACCTCCATCCGAGATTGTTTTCCACGCGCCGGTTTTGGGGGTGAAAAGCGAAATTGGAAGATGACAGTTGGAGAATGGGTGGAAGGGGTGGGGAGGGGGAACTGGGGGCATAAAAATAAACCGTAAGAAACAATGGTTCATCAGGCTGCTAAATAACGATAAAACTTTAACCAACCGGAAGGCGGCGTGCGCGCGGTTGCTCCAATCAGCCATCATCAGCTTAGCGAACCGAGGGATGGATCCTCGGTATGGCCTGCCCTTCGCTTGCACTACACCCGATAGTACCGAGCCGGCCCAGGGGGAGAAGGACAAGTTTCGTTTCGCTGATTCGTCGCGACGAAAGCGAAATTCGTTGTCCTATGATGTAGGCTGTTTTCTTTGAGATGCATGGATATCCTCTCTACGGTGGTTTCTTGATGACGATATGATAATTCCACGTTAAGCTTCTTCGTTCTGACTGTGTTTAGCATGGCAAGCACTGGGCAGTACAGTCCGTAACGCAACTATACGGCTATCTGTTATTAAAGAATAAAACGAAAACTTAAAGTGATAGATTGAAGTGATGTTCTCCTAAGTTGTAGTAAATAAAAAAGTACACACTTGTATGATTTTTTCGTAATTTTGAAAGCACAATTACCAATTGTTTCCCCAAGAACAAATTTGCTCCATGAAACAAAGAACAAATTTACTCCATGAACGGAAATAAACGTTTTAAAACTTGTTGAAAACACAGACAGTTTGAAATGATTCTGATTATCTGATAGGCAAATTTTTCAACGTTTTTTTTTTTCAAACGCCTTAACGACTCCTTTCATGCAGTCTTCATGATCTGGAGACAAAATTTATTGAATTTAGATTTTTTGTATTTTTTTTTCATTTTTTTCTGTGCAATTTTCTGTGTCAGTATGTTTCCATTTTTTCCCCTAAAAAGATAATCCCTTAAATTGTGAATATATTGGTGCTCAACCACCAGTAAAGTTTACAAGAAAAGTTAAAACGAGAGTAATTCATAATTCGCTGTAATTCATTTCAAATACGTCCTTACATTAGAAATCCAATCGAATCAATGAGTCAATAACCTTTATAAACTTCTGAGATGTACGAGGATGTATTTAAATTATACATAAGTTCATCCTTCCGGTCGGGGCTACGAGATCGCCACGATCGACTCTTGATCGAGAAGCTTGATCGATACAACAACTTATTAGAATTTCAAGCACTCACCCTTTCGCATTGTTCTCAAAAAGCAGGTGCTCCTATAGCTATATTACGGACTGTAGCCTGTGACGGTGTGTGTACTGCGCTTCAATAATTAAATTTTCGTGCAATATTTGAAGATTCCACTGCAAACGATTACTTCATCCGCGTCCGTAATCAGTGGCAAAGCGATTTAATCGGGAAAAAGTTTCGAAACCGTGCGGCAGAAACCCTCCCCAACGCCGAGGCAGCCGTCAGGAACGCTCGGCATTAAAGTTTTTGATGGAGATTAAATTTTCCTGCCATTTCCCTGTGTGTGTGTGCGTTTTTTTTATTTTCCTTGTTTTTCTCCCCTTTGTCAGCTGCGGTTTTTTCCAATTCAAACTTTCAATCTCAACGTTCGCTCGCTCGAAGGCGGGTTGGGAAATAGATTTCGGCGCTTCGGGATCGAAACGGGTTAAGCTTCTTCGCGGTGGTTGTAATTGTAATTTCGGCGGATGGCTTGTCCCCCCTCGCCCCGGCGCATCATTTTTTCCCTCCTCCCCGCGTGTAACCCTGGGAGCGTAGAGAGTTGTTGGCCGCTAACCTCCATCCGAGATTGTTTTCCACGCGCCGGTTTTGGGGGTGAAAAGCGAAATTGGAAGATGACAGTTGGAGAATGGGTGGAAGGGGTGGGGAGGGGGAACTGGGGGCATAAAAATAAACCGTAAGAAACAATGGTTCATCAGGCTGCTAAATAACGATAAAACTTTAACCAACCGGAAGGCGGCGTGCGCGCGGTTGCTCCAATCAGCCATCATCAGCTTAGCGAACCGAGGGATGGATCCTCGGTATGGCCTGCCCTTCGCTTGCACTACACCCGATAGTACCGAGCCGGCCCAGGGGGAGAAGGACAAGTTTCGTTTCGCTGATTCGTCGCGAAGGACGGAGCTTGTTTTCCGCGTCCGCGTCCGTGTG
>KZ072371.1:404371-418882 GCA_002091845.1 Anopheles cracens
CCGAGGCAGCCGTCAGGAACGCTCGGCATTAAAGTTTTTGATGGAGATTAAATTTTCCTGCCATTTCCCTGTGTTTGTGTGCGTTTTTTTATTTTCCTTGTTTTTCTCCCCTTTGTCAGCTGCGGTTTTTTCCAATTCAAACTTTCAATCTCAACGTTCGCTCGCTCGAAGGCGGGTTGGGAAATAGATTTCGGCGCTTCGGGATCGAAACGGGTTAAGCTTCTTCGCGGTGGTTGTAATTGTAATTTCGGCGGATGGCTTGTCCCCCCTCGCCCCGGCGCATCATTTTTTCCCTCCTCCCCGCGTGTAACCCTGGGAGCGTAGAGAGTTGTTGGCCGCTAACCTCCATCCGAGATTGTTTTCCACGCGCCGGTTTTGGGGGTGAAAAGCGAAATTGGAAGATGACAGTTGGAGAATGGGTGGAAGGGGTGGGGAGGGGGAACTGGGGGCATAAAAATAAACCGTAAGAAACAATGGTTCATCAGGCTGCTAAATAACGATAAAACTTTAACCAACCGGAAGGCGGCGTGCGCGCGGTTGCTCCAATCAGCCATCATCAGCTTAGCGAACCGAGGGTCGGATCCTCGGTATGGCCTGCCCTTCGCTTGCACTACACCCGATAGTACCGAGCCGGCCCAGGGGGAGAAGGACAAGTTTCGTTTCGCTGATTCGTCGCGAAGGACGGAGCTTGTTTTCCGCGTCCGCGTCCGTGTGCTGCTGGAAACAACCGGGCCGGACGAGCGGATGTGTGTCGGATGGGAAGATACGCAAACACTTTAGCCGAGTTGCAGGGGGTGCCAACGGGGCTGACGTGGCGTGGCGTGGAGAGGAAAAGCCCTGTAAAGGGAAACCGCATCAACGTCAACGTCGTTACCGTTGTGGTGGATCTGCTTGGAAAGGGAAGCCGGGGACCACGAGCGATATCCCCGTGGAAGACGAGATGCTAGATGAAACTTGCCATCTTATAGACCGCGGGCCTCTCCCACCTTCAGCGTTACCAACCCAACCCCCGTTGGGGAGGGAAAAAGATTGGCCCGGTGGCCGACGTTGCTCCACACAGAGTGGTGTTGCGTGCGCGGGACGATGGAATTGAAATTGCTTGCTCGCGCGAAGTATGCTTCGGTGCTGCTCTCCTCAATAGTGCCGTAATCAGTAACGCAAGTGTGCTTCATTTGGCTGCGCAACCTCTGAGTGCGCAGGTAATACAGGACCATCCGATAAAAGGCGGAAGTAGAATTGCTCATCCTTTCTGTGTGATTCAGTTGCTATACGTCATGACAGCAGTAGTCATTGGAATCTGTCAAATTTAATCTAAAAAAAGATTAGAATAAATCTCATCGGTTACTATGATTCTAGTAGTCGCCGGTCATTATCCAAGTTTCATAATCTGTATAGCTCTCGATTCAACTGTGCTTGAATCAGGCTTGAGAAAAATCAGAATATGTCTAAAATCCTGCTCCTTTAGACGAATCTCCTTTTAAAATAGGGTCTCTGGTTGAAATTTCAAACAGCTCCTATGCTTTACTATAGTTTATAATATTTTTTCATTATGACTTTTTTTGTACTTAATAATAAGTTAGGATTTGCTGTCAACTTTAGATTGTTGAAAATTTAAATTTTTGAAAAGTTTATCACCACATTTTAAAGTAGTGTAAAATGTGCTATGAAACACATGGATTGCTAAGGTAACACTTTTTTTATTGAATGACGTCATCTCTCGACGAGTGAGGCAACTAACAAATACTTATGTTAATACTTTAAACTTAAAAAAAAACGTTGGCTGAGAGAATAAAAAACTGAGAACGGCTGTATGTAGTGCATCATTGTTTGGTCTTTTTGGCAAGCGAAGACTAATCGACCGAATTCTCTCCTGGAACCGCCCGGGATGGATTGGTTTGGACGTTGGTTTAAGTACTAGGGTTGGATTCATGAGTGAGTTATTGGGTTAATGGTCTGTGGCAGTTAAGACGGATTTGCCATTTGGTGTAGGATCCAATGGTCTGACGAAGGGTCACGAGCATTTCAGGTTGCCCACTCTTCATATACCTGATGTACAAATGTAACGAAATGTATTGATGTTGTTTTCGAGTTTTTTTCTTCTACCTTGGCGTAATGCTTAGGCCGTAGGCGAGCTAAATTTCAAACCCGATTGGCTTCTGAATGGCAACGAAAGCCTTACAGGTGTGTTTGCGCTATAAACGTACTAGTTACATACTCTAAAAATGCTGAACAAATTAAAGAGAATTCAGTTTTTTTCTAAACACAAACGGTAACATTCCCCCTCAAGGGTTGGCCAGCGTTCCGGCTCGATACGATTACACCGTTACGCTAAAAGGGGCATTTCGGTGGTAGTTTGGTTTTAGCTTGATCGTTGCCAGCGTTCATCACTCTGCCTGTCCCCTTTACGTCCTCCGAATTCCAAACCCACCGATGGCCGCGGAGACGCGCGGTATCAGCGGCGTTTGGCACGGCAAATGTTATTATTCTAGACGTCCTGTGGAAAAGTAATGTTGCGACAGGTCCGGCGAGTTGGGGCGAGAACAAACGTACTCGTGTTACACGTCACACGAGCCACGCAGACACAACACCAGAAGGAGGAGGAGAGGTCCCAGAAACTCACTCGAGATCTAATCGAGATTGACAGTGAAATTTTGTCTTCGGCCCATCACTTTCCTTCCGGTTGAAACACGCCACGCACACGTGTACAAAACACTTACACGCTCGAATGGCGTGGAACCCCCTCTCAGCACGCGTTCAAGAAAGTGTCTCGAAGCCGAAATTTTGAGGTGAAAGTTTGGTCTCTCTTCGCTCCTCTCCGCCCCAAGCGCACACCGCCAACCGCGTTCCAGACAGGTCCGCATCTCTGTCGCTGCAGACGACTTGGGGTATGAAATTCCGGACTCTTCCTAATTTGTTTTTTTTGGTCGCCTTTTAGTGGCTTTTTTGTTACTTGCAAGAGCGGCGCACGCTCGCATGCCAGCCAGCCGGAAGTGGCGGGGTGACCGTTGGATTAAGCGTCTGACTGAGACTGGAAGCGTAGAAATAATCGAACGAATACCGAACGGCAAACTAAGCCATACACAGACACAACACACGGGCACACTGGGGAGGTAATCACACCTCCCTCCCCCTCCCACCTCTCGTAAGGAAAAAGTTTGGAATTTGTTTGGGCTTTTCCCCGCATCCTACGAACCTTTCTTGCTTTCTTCCAAGCTGCAGGGTTTGCTGCGTTGGTACCTCGCCGCAGTACTTTCATTAGAAGTAAAAGCATCGGTATTTTGTTGCGTTATGTTTCGTGTGTGTGTGTGTGTTTATGTGGGGGACGAGATTGGGGGAGAAATATTACAAAAGGTTAACAAAAGCGAAGTGGTAGCCCGACGACGGAGAGCGCAATGGTGTGTTTCGGCGGGGCCGAAAAAGAGAACATTATGTTTGTAATAGTTGGGTATTGTTAAGGGTAAAAGTTCCGATTTCCTGCTTCTTCCGGTCGGTTCCTGTTCCGGGGCTTTTCGGTGCTTTGTTCGTGCTTGCCATCTAACCATTCATCCCCGTTGGGAGTGGAACTCTGGTTGGGCGTTCTTTTGCAGGAGCAGGAAAAAGCATATTCGCATCATAAAATCCTTTACGATGACGATGCCGCAGTGGAGGTGGAATAAACGACCTGGGGCGAGGCAAAGTATGCTTAAGAAACAGTGATGCGTTGTAATAAAGAGGGAAACGAATTCGTTTGCAAAGGGTGATAACTTAATAGAATTTAGTATTTCCAACGATATCTTCTTTTTTGTTGATTTCATAAAAACACCACAGGGCTTGCGAATAACTGATCGATGAGCTAATCGGTGTGAGATACATTCAACCGCCGGTTGGCTGGTGCGCTACATTGGGGAGGAAAATGTACCATTCACCGTCTAATAAACCGCACCATCTTGAGACTAAACAGCTTTCCCCAGCAAGCGCAAGATATGCAGGCAACCACAATGTACGGCGGTACACCCGGGACCCACTAGACGACGACTAGTGCCTTCCGGCACGCCCGGGTTCTCCTCCAGCATTATTTGTGGCATTTGTGGCATTTTGCTGCCTTGCCGCGTGCTGCACCATCGGGGGAGGGCTGCGGGATCCATGAGAGGTCCATGAAAAAGTTATGAATAATAAGTTCACCCGTTTGCGTCTTTACACTGCCGCCCGCCCAAAGGGGAGAAACCCCTCACGGGCACGGATGATGGTGGCATGGTTCCGGCTTCCGCGTGAATATTAGCGTGATGAGAGAAGCGTGTAACGAGAGTGGCCATCGGGAGCCCACTGGGGGAGGCGCGTGTGCTGTACGCGGTAGTTTCGCGGTGGCTGTCGGTGCCGGGGTGCGTACATGTTTCCGCCGGGATCGGAACTTTAATGGAAAAGTGCCAACCGGGTTAGCCCATCGCGCGTTCAATGCGGTGTGCTTGCTGAAGGTGAAATACAGCGATAGCGATGCAATTCTTTGCCGGGCGAGCAAGGATGTCTCACCCCCTGCGTACAGTGAGGAGCAGAAATTGTTCCATACATCATGCCACATTGCCCCAGACGATCTCTTGTTTTTCTTCATTTATTATTAAAGGGGGGCAATAACAATGGCATGTGTGTGTATGTTACACATTTTATGGGAAAAGTACAAAAACTAATGAAACAGAGGGAAAGTTTCATGGCCACGGCTAACAATATTATTTAAATAACATTAACTGCTAAAGCCTCAAGTAGACCATTAGCTTCAGCCAGCTTCTGGTGAGTGACGGTGTGAGTTACCGTGCAAATTGCAGCAAAGTAATACAGAAGAAACAAAGGTAGAATCAAACATTCGTGTCCTGGTTCGGTAGGTCACTAATGCTTCTCCTTTCACAGTGTTGATAAAGAGAAAGCAAGTTAAATTTGACTGCAGACAGGCAGACAAGAAAAATGCCTTCGAACTAGTGTTTTGTCTTATGAATCTTTCAACGAGATTCAAATTCATGAATCTTTCATTTTGGATTCATTCAGATTCATTCATGAATCTTTGGAGATTCATGAATCTCTAAAGATTCATGAATCTCATGAATCTCTGGTGATTCATTAATCTCTAGGGATTCATAAAAGCTATGAATCTCTATAGATTCATGAATCTCATGAATCTCTAAAGGTACATGAATCTATAGAGATTCATAGGATATTCATGAATCTCCAGAGATTCATGAGATTCATGAGTCTCTAGAGATTCACGAGATTCATGAATCTTCTAGAGATTCATGAATCTTTGTCTGAAAGATTCAGATTCATTAATTTAGTTCAAAGATTCATTTAGATTCATGAATCTGAATCTCTGAACGGCTTACTAGACCAAGTAAGTTGAGGTTTTTTATGTGCTTTTTAGCGTGTGCTCTTCTTGCTTACTCTCATCACCCTTTGGCTTTCCGAATTCTATGCACGACATTAGACAGCGAATGAAACACACGGCCTTGCTCATAATTACAGATAGAACAGATACAGATACAGATAGAACAAACTAGGAATTATACGCGTTCCAGCCCTATCACTATAGAAACTCGAATCGAACTTGTCGAAATAGTTATAGGAGTTACGTTCTCTGAGAATGCCATGAGCCGGCGGTTTCTTCCTGAATCAGCATGAAGTAGTCATTTTGTTTACATATTTCGCTTTCGAAGCTCGGGCTTCAACGAACAAAGCTCACGACATGAACAGAGACGTGCAAACAGGCACAGTGCAAGAAGAAGCTGTCTGATTAACGCTCTGCATCTTATTGCGGCAGCTTTCACTCACAAATCATAAGGAATTTTACGCTTACCGAAGCGGCACTCGCTGAAAAAAGCGCATTGCAGCAGCTGGTGTACCAGAGGCTTGACAAATTTTCATAAATGCTGCAACAAATAAACGACCTGGGGCGAGGCAAAGTATGCTTAAGAAACAGTGATGCGTTGTAATAAAGAGGGAAACGAATTCGTTTGCAAAGGGTGATAACTTAATAGAATTTAGTATTTCCAACGATATCTTCTTTTTTGTTGATTTCATAAAAACACCACAGGGCTTGCGAATAACTGATCGATGAGCTAATCGGTGTGAGATACATTCAACCGCCGGTTGGCTGGTGCGCTACATTGGGGAGGAAAATGTACCATTCACCGTCTAATAAACCGCACCATCTTGAGACTAAACAGCTTTCCCCAGCAAGCGCAAGATATGCAGGCAACCACAATGTACGGCGGTACACCCGGGACCCACTAGACGACGACTAGTGCCTTCCGGCACGCCCGGGTTCTCCTCCAGCATTATTTGTGGCATTTGTGGCATTTTGCTGCCTTGCCGCGTGCTGCACCATCGGGGGAGGGCTGCGGGATCCATGAGAGGTCCATGAAAAAGTTATGAATAATAAGTTCACCCGTTTGCGTCTTTACACTGCCGCCCGCCCAAAGGGGAGAAACCCCTCACGGGCACGGATGATGGTGGCATGGTTCCGGCTTCCGCGTGAATATTAGCGTGATGAGAGAAGCGTGTAACGAGAGTGGCCATCGGGAGCCCACTGGGGGAGGCGCGTGTGCTGTACGCGGTAGTTTCGCGGTGGCTGTCGGTGCCGGGGTGCGTACATGTTTCCGCCGGGATCGGAACTTTAATGGAAAAGTGCCAACCGGGTTAGCCCATCGCGCGTTCAATGCGGTGTGCTTGCTGAAGGTGAAATACAGCGATAGCGATGCAATTCTTTGCCGGGCGAGCAAGGATGTCTCACCCCCTGCGTACAGTGAGGAGCAGAAATTGTTCCATACATCATGCCATATTGCCCCAGACGTTCTCTTGTTTTCTTCATTTATTATTAAAGGGGGCAATAACTATGGCATGCGTGTATGTGTTACACATTTTATGTGAAAAGTACAAAAACTAATGAAACAGAGGGAAAGTTTCGTCACAACGGCTAACAATGTTATTGAAATAACATCAACTGCTAAAGCCTCAGGTAGACCATTAGCTTCAGCCAGCTTCTGGTGAGTGACGGTGTGAGTTACCGTGCAAATTGCAGCAAAGTAATACAGAATAAACAAAGGTAGAATCAAGCATTCATGCGGTAGGTTACTAATGCATCTCCTTTCACAGTGTTGATATAGAGTAAGAAAGTTAAATTTGGCTGCCTTTTTCTTGTCTGCCTTCGAACGGCTTACTAAACCAAGTAAGTTGAGGTTTTTTATGTGATTTTTAGCGTGTGCTCATTTTGCTTCCTCTCATGAGCCTTTCGCTTTCCGAATTCTATGCACAACAGTAGACAGTGAATGAAACACACAGTTTTGCTCATAAATAAACACAGATACAGATAGAAAAACCTAGGAATTATACGCGTTCTAGCCCTATCACTGTAGAAACCCGACAATGAATTAAAAACGTTGAAATAATTATAAAAGTTAAGTGATTCGCTACGTGGACGCTTCATTGTTTACGTTCTCAGAGCCATGTGCCGGTGGTTTCTTCCCGAATCAGCATGGAGTAGTCATTTTACTTACATTTTTCACTTTTGTAGCTTTTGTAGGCACGCGTTAAGCACCAGTTGTGCAAGAAGAAGGTCTGATTAACGCTGTGTATCTCATAGCTGCAGCTTTCACTCAAAAATCATAGCGAATTTTACGCGTGCCGAAGCGGCACTCGCTGAAAAAAGCGCATTGCAGCAGCTGGTGTACCAGAGGCTTGACAAATTTTCATAAATGCTGCAACGAATTGATAATAACATTCATTAACGTTGTGGAAAATGTTAATAATGTTACAAACAATATTCGTCAGCAGGTGGAACATTACGTCCCGCACTGTTACATTCAATTTACTTGCCACGGTGCAAACGACTTCGGAACGGGTTATACCGGGGAACAACGCGTACCGACAAAACTCACGCGTCGCGCTCGTGCCAGCTTTCCTCCTGATCTCACACCCCCGTCTCTCTCTCTCTGCTTGCCAAAAGCGAATCCGGAAGTACCTCAGCACTGCTATATTCCGTTCACCCCTGTTCGCCGCAGCACATCCTCCTCACGGCGAACATGGAAGGGTTCGTAGCGCGCGGCGTAGGACTAGACACCAGCGGAATCCACCCATCGTGCGAGAGGAAAGGCTCTTAATTGTGCGGAAAATTGGGTTCATTGAAAATGAAGCTTTTCCTTCGCGTCTTACCGCGGTGGGGCACCCCCTTTCCCCGGTGGCGCCCCCTGGTGGCACGAACGGTTTGTTCTATCTTTGCATCGCATTCTGCATGCGTTTCACTCACCGGCGGCACACGACGGCGCGACCACACGACCACTCGGAAGACTAACTTTTCCCACCAGAAACAGAATCGTGCCTGCGCGCTGCGCAACGGAAGCGATTGGCCGGGGTCGTGATATCGTCGAAAGCTCCTCCGGGCTTGGTTTATCATCCCGCGCCCACCGCCCATTTTCTTCGGCTGTTCGGGAGACTTCCAATTTGGCGGCTGCTAACCAACAATGGCACTCTTTGGATCGGAGTGAGGCGAGATGTGTGAAAAAGAGGGGTATAACAGTTTGCGTACACGACAGGAGCCTTATCAAAGGGCGGCATGCAGGTCGAATCGGCAGGGTCTGTGTGTTGGTGCGTGCGGAAAGCCCAACAAAATGGATCCGCTGCACGCGTGTCAAGCGGGACAGAAAGGTCTCTGCTGCGTGCGAGAGGGATTGAAAAGTGACCACCGGGAGTAACGTGTGGGAACCGATGTAGGAATCGATTTATTATGTTCTGGAGATTACGGAATGGTCTGTTGCCGTCAAATTGGAGACGAGTGGATATTCTACATCTTTAGTTCTGGCCTTATCTTAGTTCTTGATTCAGTTTATTGTTGGAAATAATACTTTTTTAAGTCCATCAGCAATGCTTTTGTCGTATTGCCTTCAGTTGAAGTGCATGTCAAGCCATGTCAATTTAATTAGTCTTATGACATCATTAATCACATTTGAGGATGAAATGTTTACACGGTTGATATTGGCATGGTCCGAAGGGCTAATTGAATAGACATTTGGCTTTTATTTGATGATTTTAAATGTTTATACTTATCTACTACATCGAACAGACATCGAACTAATATGAACATAACACAGAATACAAATTTAGGTTAAATAACTAGAGAATTAACATTTATAAATCAAAGCTATAGTTTCCATGAATGAAAATTTATGTTTGCTCACTCTAATTACTTTTTGCAGTTCTTTTATTTGCCCGTTATTTCAACAAGGTTAAAAATATCGAAATTTGAACCAATTATCAATTATCAGTTGAAAAAAAAAACTCCAATGACTTATCAATTCATCCGTTGGTCATCCTTTCATGCACATCCGCTCATGTCAACGCCAACGAGACGGAAGCAATATATGTGACGGACATGAGGCGGAGGCGATGGCCACCCAAAAAAAGTACACGGCAAAACTAGGCGCAGACAAACTCGATTATGTTGCGGAAGCGATTGCCCGCACGGTTCCCCACATTAGAAGGGTGATTGTGGAAAAAAGAAGAAGCGAAAATAAGCTTCCCGGACGCCCAAGGCAGCCGCCAAAGAAATGAAAGAGACAGAGTTGTTATATTGGCTGGTGCTACGACGGACTACGAGCTCCTTCCCTGTCACCAATTTTTTTGCATATTTTTTTGCCCGGGCTTATCCTTCATTTTGTACGCCTTTCTGCGTTGGCTTTCTTTGCTGCTGCTGGGCGTGTGTGTGTGTTGGATGGCCGTTTCTTTCATCCGAAGGACGGGGCGAGTTTTTTTCTTTAATCTCCGCGTTCCGGTCATGTTCTAGTTGTAGAACTGCTTAAGGGGGATTTTGTTTCAAACGCATTACGCGTCCGCTGCAACGTTGGCTTACTTGTCGTTCTAGGCCCTAATGCCTGCGGGATAAGTGTAGAGGTGAAAGGATAGTTTTGGTAGTCGCATACCATGACAATCGATTATATCGATATCGATTGAAGGAAGAATGACAGAAAGAGGGCTTTGATGAAGATTGTACTGTAAAGCTTTGGATCCGAAATATGCCAAGGATGATACATTATAACACAAGTGTCAACGTACTGACACTAGTATAAATAGCTGCTTTGTTGCTTTCTTTTGAAAGGACAATTTGTGTATGCTTTAAATATTCAACAAACAATGAATCGGTGCTGAAATGCAATTGCCAACACGTTCTTTGTATGTCTGGTCGCATCAATCTCGCGTACAATGTAGAACGTTGTCATTTGATATTGCTTTTGTTTTATTTATTTTAATCTCATGCAAATGCCTCTTAAATTTATACACATACACATGCACATACGAACTGAGCTTCATATCAGAAAGAGGACTCTTTCAAATTGCATTGCTGAACAGGAGCAACACAGCCACAGCCGCATCCGCTGCAGCAGCAGAGTCTTTGTTTGGGAGTGCAACGTGTGTGCCACTTTCGAAGAGAACTATATTAGCCATTGCATCCGGGTCGGTGGGTTATTTATAATTGCAGCCTATTGCACACACACAGCAACCTGCCGTCGACGAGCGTACGTTCTCGTGTTCACGATTGATCTGGAATGCAGGACATCATCAGCATCGGAAGCAATTCAATTTTGCGTCTAAGCTATATGCGGGGCCGCGCCAACGAGCGCATCGAGATTGTGTGTATTTGCCATGTTCGGTCCGGTTATGCCCTTGTGGAGGCGCCAAAGCAAATGGAGGCGTTGGTGGGATTTTTAGTTTGTTTTTTGTTTCGGTATTTTCCGTGGGCCCCGTCGTCTATAAGCCCTTAAAACCTAAATCTCACAATTCTGCGAAAGCTCCGCTTCGGGAATTATATTGTCGCTTCGGCCGAGTTTCCGAGATTAGGCTTGTCGCCCCGGCACGGCAAAACTAGGCGCAGACAAACTCGATTATGTTGCGGAAGCGATTGCCCGCACGGTTCCCCACATTAGAAGGGTGATAGCGCGGTGTAAAACCCGCTCCGCGTAAAGTTTCATGATGTCGTGGCGTGTCCGACGTGGGATCAGCGTTTGTTGTTTTTTTTGCATATTTTTTTGCCCGGGCTTATCCTTCATTTTGTACGCCTTTCTGCGTTGGCTTTCTTTGCTGCTGCTGGGCGGGGAAAGAGAAAGAGAGAGAGAAAGAGAGAGAGTGAGGTGTGTGCTGGTGGGATGCATAATTGCTTTCGAAAAGTTTTTCTATCGCACAATTTTGTCTGCGCTGGTTGCGTGTGTAAAAGTTAAGGGATGCTCCCGGTTTTCGCTTTGCTTGTGGCTGATTGGTTGGCAAACGTGGTACCATTACTTAGTTTATTTGGTGTTAATTAGCATCCGAGCGCGGAAATGTGCTTTATTATTATTTAAATTACTTTATTATTAAATAAGTTATGCCATGAAAGTATTATTTTTTCAATTTTTACTTTCCAAAAGAAAGACAACTGTTAGTTTTAATTATATAAATTTGACAATACATTTCTTTTTCTGCTTTTTTCTTTATTAAAAAACATGTAAAGAGCCTTACAGGTATTGCCAACTGGCGCTTTGATGGTATATAATATTTTAAAATATTTTTTAAGACTTAACATATGTTTTACGTTACTCGATCAATCCCACAATCTGCCATTATAAACGCGCATGCGGTGTCATTTGTTCAACCCAGTGGAAAAGCTCTACCAACAGTGGAAAATACTACTTCACGAGTATGAAGATTTATTCTGATACAAAAGAAAAAGCTGCATAATTGTGAGAAACAAAATGTTTGGAGAAAAAGGATCTATTATTGATGTCTACAATGCTGCCAGAAGTACTTTCAAACTTTGCCACTTTCTTCTCCGCTTCCACGTTCAGCACGTGGTCAAAATTACCATCAAATTCATGTGCGACAATGGCCATCCCCATAGGAGGGTGTGTGCGGGTTCACAAGTTTCCCCACCCGAACCGGAACACGCAATTTTTTGGTCCGTCCGACCGGTTCTAGCCAACCCCAAAGCAAGACAACAAACAGCCGAATGTCGTCGGCGACAACAACACTTCTCATATCACCCACTCACCCACTTCCAAGGTTCCGAGCAAGAGGGGGCGCCCTATGTAGGCAATCGATCGCTTCTGGACGCGTGTGTAGACAGTGCCCGGCGACAACTACATTGTTGCGCGGTGTAAAACCCGCTCCGCGTAAAGTTTCATGATGTCGTGGCGTGTCCGACGTGGGATCAGCGTTTGTTGTTTTTTTGCCACCGGGAGTAACGTGTGGGAACCGATGTAGGAATCGATTTATTATGTTCTGGAGATTACGGAATGGTCTGTTGCCGTCACATTAGAGACGAGTGGATATTCTACATCTTTAGTTCTGGCCTTATCTTAGTTCTTGATTCAGTTTATTGTTGGAAATAATACTTTGTTAAGTCCATCAGTAATGCTCTTGTCGTATTGCATTCAGTTGAAGTGCATGTCAAGCCATGTCAGTTTAATTAGTCTTATGACATCATTAGTCACATTTGAGGATGAAATGTTTACACGGTTGATATTGGCATGGTCCGAAGGGCTAATTAAATAGACATTTGGTTTTTATTTGATGATTTTAAATGTTTATACTTATCTACTACATCGAACAGACATCGAACTAACATGAACATAAATACAAATTTAGGTTAAATAACTAGAAAATTAGCATTTATAAATCAAAGCTATAGTAAGCAATACGGCCAGGCCGTCCCTTCCGAAAAAATAAATAAATAAATCAAAGCTATAGATTCCATTAATGAAAATTTATGTTTGCTCACTCTAATTACTTTTTGCAGTTCTTCTATTTGTCCGTGTATAGAATCAGTGATTTCTTCAGCTTTGATCTTCATTCTTCAATCTTTAAGGTTGATTTTTTTATAAATTCCTATTATTCCTAGATATTCCTAGATATTTTCATAGAAACTCGCCATTCTCTGTGATCTGGCATCTGAAAAAGAATCTGAAAATATGATCACAAGAGTGGGACGATACTATCCTTTCATTATCATCGATCTTTTTTTTCAACAAGGTTAAAAATATCGAAATTGGAACCAATTATCAATTATCAGTTGAAAAAAAAAACTCCAATGACTTATCAATTCATCCGTTGGTCATCCTTTCATGCACGTCCGCTCATGTCAACGCCAACGAGACGGAAGCAATATATGTGACGGACATGAGGCGGAGGCGATGGCCACCCAAAAAAAGTGATCTCGGCCGGCCATATCCACCATATCTGTATCGGCATAACGTTGCACAGACGGGGGGCAAACGCAACACGTTTTTGCCACGTGTCTGTCCGACCGGCTGTGAAGCTTGCGGAATCGTCCATTTTTATGCAATCAGCAACGCCAAGAAGTGTGACACGCGTTCGCTTTTGGCAATCGAGAGAATCAAGCTTTCCTGGCATGTGCGTGTGTCGGTCTTTGAGACCGATACTTTCTCCTCCACCAGCCTATCCGGTTTTGAGTTTTAATTTTACCCAATGACATGCGCTCAGTCAGCAGAGCGCCATGTGGGACACGTCGACGGGGGGATGGCCCCCGGCAGGCAGCTGTTGCATCCGGTTGTTTCGATCGACCTTCCGAACGACCTTGCCGTCCACTCGTCGTTAGTATGCGTCTGCTGCTGCACCGCCAGTGTTGGAGCCGTTTGCTAGACCAGAAAGCCCGCACAACCCAAAAGAGAAGGTGTTTTCTGGGGCTGGTGTGGAGGCATTGTTTCTGGAATTCACTCGGAACTAGGCGGCTTTGGCGGATTTCCTGCACCGAGACTGGTGCTTTCACCGGCACTATTAATCAGCGACGACGGCGTGGGGCTGTCTAATTTTTATTCACTCTCCTCTTCGTGCGAGATTCACTCGACGACTCGCTGCTGCCATGCGCTTCGATGTGCGACGAGCTTTCATTCCCTCTTTCTCACTTTACACTTTCCCTCGTTGTTTTTTTCTTCTTTCGTCCACAGAATGCCAATACAGGCGCCCCAATGGACAGAGTTTCTCAGCTGTCCCGTTTGCTGCAACGAGTTTGCAGCGAACCTTCGCCCACCGATCAGCCTAGGATGCGGCCACACCATCTGCCGCACCTGTCTCGCCACACTCCACCACAGGCAGTGCCCGTTCGATCAGGTATGTATTGTTGTGTGCACTATGGAGGGTCTTTTGTATTAAATTTATTTTTAATTTTAACAAGCAAACTGGCACTCGGGCAATTTGTAAAAGTGCTTCTCAACAACAAAGAAGAAATCGCAAATGAAGAAATAGTACCTAAAATCGTCTAATTTGGCCACATCGACCCCTTTGGGCTGATTAAGCATATTTGCTCAAAACTTTTATAAATATTGCGCGCTGGGTTATTTTAATCTTTTTCTTCTTCGATGGCTGAACAACTTATACAGGCTTACGCCTCCCGTTTTCTGGTTATTACTTGACTTAGCTACTACTTGAAGCTGGATAGTCAGTACAGCGTACGGGTAGTTTATCCTTACATAGGATGTTATCTGTGCATTATTAAATGTTTTTAACTCGATA
>KZ072371.1:444185-462985 GCA_002091845.1 Anopheles cracens
GGAATTTTGGCATACGTTCGCTTTCGTGTCGCTAGTTATTAGGCGCCCAAATCTGCAGGGGCCACCATTCCTTTTTGGCGTGCGTGCCGATTTTGTTCGTTCGGGGAGCTCCAGCGGGACTCCGGCTACACCATCCCGTCGTCACTAGTTCGCGGAGAGTTCGCTTCGGTTTTGCTACTAGAGTAAAAGTGCCTTTTTAATAATACTTGTAGTTAACTTTCACGTGTATTCGCTATACAACCTATTTGAAGAATAACAACAAGAACAACATTACCAACATCATTCAACTCAAAGCTATCGACACCAGGAACATCTGTTTGCCAAACCCGTCTAAGATGGATGCGCATACAGCAAGGCGATTACTAGTAATGACTTATGTGTGTGTGCGCGCGCGCACGATGTTATCTAACTCTCTAAACCTTATCCTTGTACTAAATTTTAATGCTAAAGTTTGAAAAACTGCACATACTAGCTTCGAAAAGTTAAAACTATTTCTCAACCCTATTTGCTCTATCGGACTAGCGTACTAAAGTCCGGTTTACCTGTTACATTTGTTACACTTAACTGCACACACACACCCACACACACACACACACGTTAACTGCCGTTTTGTATTTGTACATGTATATATCTGTAAGTAGCAGCAGCTACAAGCAAGTTGCTACGCGAAACGAGTTCCTAAAGTTGAGTAGAGTACATTTCTGTCACTTCTCTTCCGCACGGCCCTTGATGACTCCCCGAACGACGAAATCGTTTTGAATTGTGGAACGTTTTAGTACTTGGCGTGTGTTCTACTTTCAACACCCATATCATTAGCTTGATGTTTTGTAATCTAAGGGTTATTTTTCAAGTTTCGCTCTTAGTTTGTTTCTCATCTCAAGCGCAACGGTGACTAACGTTGAGTACTAAGACATAGGTATCTATTGTAGAGCTATCAAGGATAACGAAACTTTAAACCGCGAAGGCTCTCCGGGTCGATGAACGTTGTCGGATTGGTTTCTTTTTGTGCGCTCGCGCTATGTGTTCTTGTGGAGTTCCATAATTCGACGTTTGTTTTGCCTGCCTGGGTGCGTTTGTGTGCGAAGTAGTCTGACGTTTACGTCATAGCAAGTCGCCGCACACTTGGATCGACTACTGCGCGGTTGCACCGTTGCAAGATTTTAGAAACATTAATATGCTTAACATTCAACAACACTTTTGTTGGTGAAACAGTTTGATTGTCGAGTCTGCCGAGTTTATTAGATTAGTTCGAACGATGGGAGGACCGAGACGCTCCCGGTGTGTTGTTTGTTAGGTTCCACTGCACTAGAAACGCGGTCAGCAACAGTACACTTTGCGGCAGTATCGTATCGTGCGAAAGTTTCGATTTTAAAAGGAAACCGTTTAAAAACAATCTTAAACTTATTGAAAAGCGTAACGCATCTAAGTCCGCGATGGTTTTCCGCGCTTTCGGGAGTCATTCCTGGTCGAAGCGGTGTTAAACTTAAAATAAATGCCCTTAAACGATAGTACCACTTCATACACGGTCACGCGTTCCACACTCGTTCAGCCCTGCTTATATTCACCTTCTTCATCTTCTTCCTATACTTATTCTTCGTCTTCGTCTTCTCCTACCACTAACCACTCAGATAATCTCGTGCCGCTGCTGTGCGCTGTAGAAGCTCTCGTAAGCGGTTAGTTCAGTGGTTACTTTGTTCAGCGCGCACCGTAAAGCGGTGAAGGTTTGATTTTCACGCCACAAACACAAAGGTCAACCTGCTGCTGTACGCTAAACGTTGCTAAGTCCAAGCCACCACACTGGAAAGAGGGAGTGCCGTCGGAGGCAGGTGAAAAATATCAAAGACGCAATTTTGGCACGTGCGCACGTGCGCGTTGGACGCGCAAGTCACCTGTAATTAGGGGTGGAAGCGAAACATTACTAGCCTCGGTAATACTATATAGGTGTTTTTTGGTACATTTTTGCATCTACCTGCTCTGGAACAGCAATTGAAGTATAATACTCTATAACGTTTAAATGATAACAGATTTTTAATAAAAACAAACCAAACCAAGTGCGATGCGAAACGCGCATCGGCGTTGTACGTTAAAAGTGGACACACCAGCGCTAATCTATAAAAGCAAACCAGCAAATAAACAAACACTAAATACATATACACGTTAAAGCAAACAAAAATCATAAATCGTGTACCAAACGGCAGCAGTATCAAGGATAACGAAACTTTAAACCGCGAAGGCTCTCCGGGTCGATGAACGTTGTCGGATTGGTTTCTTTTTGTGCGCTCACGCTATGTGTTCTAGTGGAGTTCCATAATTCGACGTTTGTTTTGCCTGCCTGGGTGCGTTTGTGTGCGAAGTAGTCTGACGTTTACGTCATAGCAAGTCGCCGCACACTTGGATCGACTACTGCGCGGTTGCACCGTTGCAAGATTTTAGAAACATTAATATGCTTAACATTCAACAACACTTTTGTTGGTGAAACAGTTTGATTGTCGAGTCTGCCGAGTTTATTAGATTAGTTCGAACGATGGGAGGAACGAGACGCTCCCGGTGTGTTGTTTGTTAGGTTCCACTGCACTAGAAACGCGGTCAGCAACAGTACACTTTGCGGCAGTATCGTATCGTGCGAAAGTTTCGATTTTAAAAGGAAACCGTTTAAAAACAATCTTAAACTTATTGAAAAGCGTAACGCATCATAACGAACTAAACAATATAATGTTTAACAGAATATAAACACAGAGACAAGAAGACGAACATAAAGAGGGGAAATCGTCTAATGCGAACGAATCCGATTAGTAACGTTGCAAAACAAGAAACAAACAGAGAAGGAGAGAGGGCGAGAGAGCGAGAGAGAGCATTTGTTTTAAAAATGCGTGTAATATTTGAGTACTTTTACTGAAAGATTATTGTAATTTATTGCTGATTAGGCATGTTGAAAGCAACAGGGCGGGCGAACCAGAGGCAAACAAAATGCAAAGAACAAATAAAGCAACTAGCAATGGAAAAGAGCGAAAGGATAAAAGGGCCCATTTAACGTCCATATCGGACTGCATCGGTTTGTTTCGGAGAATGGGTTAGAGTTTTCGTCTAACGCGAGCGATTTTTAAACCATTAGCTGCTCGATTTGCTGTTCGTGCAAGTTGTTGTTGATTTTTCGTTTGCTTTAGGCTTTGCACTTGAATGTTAACCATTTCAACGATTTTTTTTTGGACAATATATGCCACCACATGAGGCAGAAAATCACATTCACGTTTTGAAAAGTTTTGAGTTGATCAAGTTTGAAAAGACTCACGGATAGGACGGTGTTATCAGCAGATGACTAACGAATAACAACAAAACCACTTTAACGTTCGATAGCTGCTATAAACAATCAAAAACTAACATGAAATAGAATCCTATAAAACAAACACTAATAACTACTATCGTTTTATTCGTGATGAAAATTAATTTAACGTAGAATCATAGATCGCAGCAGTAACGTGTAGAGAGAAACTATGTTAAACGCATCAGAAACTGCAAACAAAAGAACAAAACACAAGACAGGAAATAAAAGATCTCAAACACAGCAGAGTTTACAACAGAGATGTCTTATCTATACAAACCTTCTGTTACGCGTGTTTTGGAAGATGGTTTTGGATTTGTTTGAAATTTAATATCGTAACTTGTAACGAGATAACGAGAGCACGAGCGAGAAGTGAGAAAATGGAGAAGAAGGAGAAATTATTTCCGGATCAAATACGACTTCTGCCGTACGTAGTCAAACTACTGATATGACCGGATAGTGGTCACAAACAGCAAAATCAACGTTAACAATTTTGTCTAACTTAGCGTAATATACTAATAGCACAATTAGAGACGATAGCTAAACGATGGTAACAACCGATGTTCTGCAGCAGGCAGAGGTAAAGCTGAAGATGCAAACCTGGCGGATACGTTGTCCTTACTTCGTGGATCAAGTCAGCAAACAAGCGTAGTAGGCGGAGAACAACGCGCCCGTCATTCTCGGCGTATATCACTTCCCATACAGAAGACTCGGTTTGCGAAAGTGGCAAGATGAGATTAATAATTAAAAACAAAACAAACACACTAAACAACGTTGGTATATTAACAACAGATCAAACAATATAAACATAATGTAAACACTAAATCTAACAAAACTAAACTAAAATTACACGGAGACACGCGGGCAAAACTCGAACACGAAATATGGCGTTGCGGCAACCAAAACCCCCCATTTGATTACATTAATCATTAATAAGCATATTTGGAGAATGCATTCTGGACTTAAGCAGACTAAACGCAGGCAACAACTTTAACATAAAAAATTAAAACACAGAACAGAACAAACGGAGCATACAATAATCATGCTATCGCGAGCGGTGCCCGAGAGGAGCGCAGGCAAACAAAACAAAAGAGGAAATGAACGAACGAACCGTGGTTGATTGACCGCTGCACTGAAGAACAGCCCAGGTAAGGCGGCATCCGGAAGGAAATCAAGCCAATAAACAATTTACGGAACCAAATAAAAACGAGATACACCGTGTACTAACTGCTTTGCGACAGAACTGTGCAAGGGGAAAGAAATTTGTGTGCTGTTTTTTTCTCGTATTTTCCACCTTCTTTGTTCTTTCGTTGCATGACATGCACATTTTTTTGTTGCTCCCTTTTTTTTACATATTTCTTTACATTATCCATTTATTTCTTCTTATGTACTCTTCACAAAAGGTCACGCGGGGGTTGTTGCGGTAGTTGCGGCCCTACCTTATCCTATACCGTACACATGTGGATACGCTCGTAGCACGAAAATTAGTTTTTAGTAACTAGAACAGAAAACCATTGTTTTAGATTAACAATTTTTAGTTATTTCAACCACACTAAGAAGATAAGAATAGCACAAAAACTAACAAAACACATAAGGAAGGTTGTTTGGTTGCGCTTCAGTAAGAAACGGGAAGGAAGCCTATGTTAGGTTAAACATCTTAGCAAACTGGTTTGTTTCTGGAAGCAGCATCAGCACGTGTTCAATACAAAGTACAGTTGATTTTACAACAACAAAAAAACACCTATTCAAGGGTCTTTTCCCAGATATTTTGGAGCTTTCTCGAGTTAAGCTTAGTGTTTAAGTCTAGAAGTTCGCTACTAGAATCAATACATCCTACCTACTCTAAAGCCTCAAGTACACTATTAGCTTCTACTGGCTTCTGGCTAGTTGTTGCCGATGAGTGACGGATAAACTCAAAACAGAAACATGAGTTACCACCCGCTCGAAACTGAGTCGAGCCCTGTACGGGCTCGTGCGCCGCTAGTGATAAGCCGGTTCCCTTGAGCTAATCCCCGCACAAAGGGACGTCCGGCGAGCAGCCGCTCATGACTATACGGTGAATCAATCCCCCATGTTTGATTAACTGTGTGCGAGTAGCTCGGAACTTAACCCACCCGTAGACCCGGTTAACCCTAATTCTAGGCCTCGATATCTTAATGCTTGCGCGCTATCGACAGTCCGACCCTGTGAGTGGACGAGGGGCTCGTTTCGTGTCGGAATCGGCAAGTCCCAGACGCGTCTCCAGACGGAACCGAAATAGAACCGCCTGACTGGATCCGTGGATCATGTGTGGAATGCGATGTACCTATGATTCCTTCCTGTGGGCAAGGATCAAACCCTCCCCCCAACCATGCTAATACCGGTGGGAACACAACGGGAACACCGATTTGAAATTAGTGCCAGAAATTAGAAGTGAGATATGAGCGCAGACTATGATACCGAGGCAAAACAAAACCTCGGGGTCGTCGCGCTGGCATTCCTCTCCTGGGGCAGCATTACGGTGCCCTTTTTCAAGTTCATCGACAGCAGGTCGATTTAAAGTCTCCTGATGCGTGTTATCAGTGCAAAAACAAAAAATATATACATTTACACAAAGACGTAGTCGAGCTGAAGCCGGCCAGTGTGGCGGGTACTGGGATTATTCCGTGTACGCAACGGTTTACAATTGCTGTTTTCTACTGTGAGTTCTTGTTTTACGGTCCAGCACAACTGGACATAATAGAAGTTGTCGCATAATCTCATCGAAAAAGTATTCCAAATTGCAATTTGTAGTTATAATAGTTTCAAGGGAGATGCGATTTGTTGAAATAACTATTTGATGCTCATAGCTAATAAATCATGGTACATTCGACAGTTCTGCTCACAGTATCCGACCGATACTGTTAAGCTTTTGAACTTGGTGGCTCCACGGTAACACATTCGGGTTTTACACTGCGTTGAGCGTGTTAAATACACTTTTATTTGATAACCATTTAGACGCTGTTAATAGTCACGCCCAACGATTTGGTTTACATCTTTGAAGACCATACCAGAATTAGACGAGAAGGTGCTCTTCCTCAAATTTCGATCGGAAAAATCTGGGTAAGATTTCGGTTTTGGTTGCGATGATCAGTGCTTTGAGCGAGGCTTGATGGGGGCAATGTACATAGACATTGGTGGGTTGTTTTCGAGAATAATCGAATCCAGATCTGCAATCTTTTTCTAAATTGTACATTGCAATTCTAATCATTATCAGAATCAACATTCATTCAAACGATCGAAGCAACCTACTTTTTGCGATCATTGTAGTACAATCTAAATTATAATAATTGTTGTACAAGCTAAATGTCGAGATTGTTTCCTCATTTACAATAATCATCCGTGAGTGGAGTTTAATTATACGATGGACAAGTGAAGAGCGTGAATAAAACCGTTCAATGCATGTTATTCCGGCCGGTTAGCCTGCTTTGATGATAGTCGAAACTTCCACCAACAACTGTAAATAGAGCAAGTGCAGACTGAAAAATACCGCCTGCTCATCTATCGAGCCAGGCAGATGATCGAACCAGCTTTCGGAATTAGTTGCACTATTTTTTTTTTGGGACGGTGGTAGCGAGCGAAATTAAAAACGATTTTGCCCACACCGCAGATTCGATTGACGCAAGTTTAATGTGCCCGCAACAGGTGATGGAATTCCCTTTTGGGGGCAAAATGATAACACGGCGAAAGAAAAAAGAAACCAATAAAATCAAATCAAATTCAAGCTCTTTGTGTGCCGGACGAGCATCATCCGCAATCCCCCTCGCGATGGGTTTGCGAGTTGATAAAACAAGTGGCGCGGGGCGAAGCCATTCCCGTTGGTGATGCGTCCTAATCTACCCCGCTGAAGACCTTTGCACCCTACGCATACCGGAGGCGATGATATCAGCGATGATATCGATACCCGATTCATACGCCAGTAAGTGCATGTGTGTATTATGATATGAAACGACCCTTCTTTGTATGCATCTTTTACGAGATGTTTATGGTAAAAGGTATTGCATTGAGAATACCTTCATTCATCTGAAAGGATTTTAAAAACATTTGTTTTATCTGTCTTAACAGATATGACAGTATTCATTGCTAATCAGATGCTCTCTCCGCATGTTATCAATCTAGTTTTCCACAGGTGACTACGTGTACTGATAAATCAATCAAAGCCATCACACATCAATCAACCGCAAAAAACACCAAAAGAAAACCGATCGTTTTATGATGCTCCTAAACACCTATGATGTTCCGCTTGTCAGTAGTTACGGAACAGGCGATGCTATCTACCTTTCAACCGGCATTAGGGTGGGAGAGTAAAAAAAAATCCAACGTAAACAAAATTCGCAGCCAGGGCGGCCTGCTGCAATGATGATGAGTGATTTTTGTGGGTTCATTTTTCGATTTGCATATTGTCGTGCCATGTTAAACATGCTGGAACTGGTCGTTCGACAGCGTTTCGTCGCCCCGCAAAGCGCTAAACTTACGCGACAGTATTCCTTTCTCGCATTAAGTACTGCGTAACAAGAGGCGCTCCTCGAGCGAAAGAACTCGAAACTCGTGCGAAGTCCACGGTGACGTAACCCCGGACCGGTTGGGTTTGCTTACGATCTGTGCGGTGGAGGTGTCCGTCACCGCAATGCTGCAACAAGTGCAACAGGCTCCGCGAGATGTGCAGTGCATGATGACACACACGGGCGATCAGCCCACAACCACATGGAATGGAAAAAGAGGAAATCAACAGAATAAAACTGCTTTTCCTATGAACATTTTGCTAACGGATTTCGTACGCAACGTGTAGGCCCTCCGCTGGTGGTTCACCAGCGTTCCAAAGTGCAGTTGGGTTGATCGCCGGGCCTGAGTGGAATTTATAATTACACACATTTACACCGTGGAGGAAATTAAAGGGCCATAGGTGCGTTCCACACGCACTCGAGGGGTGAAGTTTGACAAGCGGGAAAGACAGCGATGATATCGATACCCGATTCATACGCCAGTAAGTGCATGTGTGTATTATGATATGAAACGACCCTTCTTTGTATGCATCTTTTACGAGATGTTTATGGTAAAAGGTATTGCATTGAGAATACCTTCATTCATCTGAAAGGATTTTAAAAACATTTGTTTTATCTGTCTTAACAGATATGACAGTATTCATTGCTAATCAGATGCTCTCTCCGCATGTTATCAATCTAGTTTTCCACAGGTGACTACGTGTACTGATAAATCAATCAAAGCCATCACACATCAATCAACCGCAAAAAACACCAAAAGAAAACCGATCGTTTTATGATGCTCCTAAACACCTATGATGTTCCGCTTGTCAGTAGTTACGGAACAGGCGATGCTATCTACCTTTCAACCGGCATTAGGGTGGGAGAGTAAAAAAAAATCCAACGTAAACAAAATTCGCAGCCAGGGCGGCCTGCTGCAATGATGATGAGTGATTTTTGTGGGTTCATTTTTCGATTTGCATATTGTCGTGCCATGTTAAACATGCTGGAACTGGTCGTTCGACAGCGTTTCGTCGCCCCGCAAAGCGCTAAACTTACGCGACAGTATTCCTTTCTCGCATTAAGTACTGCGTAACAAGAGGCGCTCCTCGAGCGAAAGAACTCGAAACTCGTGCGAAGTCCACGGTGACGTAACCCCGGACCGGTTGGGTTTGCTTACGATCCGTGCGGTGGAGGTGTCCGTCACCGCAATGCTGCAACAAGTGCAACAGGCTCCGCGAGATGTGTAGTGCATGATGACACACGCGGGCGATCAGCGCACAACCACATGGAATGGAAAAAGAGGAAATCAACAGAATAAAACTGCTTTTCCTGTGAACATTTTGCTAACGGATTTCGTACGCAACGTGTAGGCCCTCCGCTGGTGGTTCACCAGCGTTCCAAAGTGCAGTTTGGTTGATCGCCGGACCTGAGTGGAATTTATAATTACACACATTTACACCGTGGAGGAAATTAAAGGGCCATAGGTGCGTTCCACACGCACTCGAGGGGTGAAGTTTGACAAGCGGGAAAGAATGATTGGGTGATACACGAAAGACTCTCCACCCCAGGAACTACCGCTAGGCGGGGTTACACACCACCTCCCGTTCCGTTCTATTTCCTACCACGAGGTTGGTTCCGGAAGGCTGCGAGGGCAGCCCGTGAAATGGGACGGAAAGTTGCTTACCATGCGGCCCATATTTACCTTTTTCCGGGTGTTTCGGATGCCTGTTGACACTGGATGTCCGGAAGCTCGCGAACCGCGCCGTCCCCAAGGTCTACCACTAGCACGGCGGTAACTACGCAACAAGCGAGTGCGAGTGCCGCTGGCGCACTTTTCCAAGCCTAAACCGTTCGGATTGTTATGCACGAAAGGGGCGCACCACGGTGGTATCGGCACTATCTGCACCGTACACGAATCCACCGTAAATGATGAAATCACACTCGATGGTACACGTTCGCTGGTAGTACGTTCGAGTAAAAAATTTGGCCGTCTGCTTCTTCTTCGTCTTGGCTGTGGTGGGTTCGCTAAATCAGCGCACACAGCTGATGTGTACGATCCAGTGAGTGCGGATTTTCACTGACCACTAACGACCGGCGGACACGTAGGCCTGCTTTATGCGACCCGGCAACTGGTGGCCATATGTTTTAATTCGCTTCTTGTTGGCACTGGATAAAGTTATTATGGTGTTTTTTGTTTTCTATTCGATTCTATTTAACTGTTTACTGAATTTCACAGTGCGTTTGTATTGGTTTGCGCTGTCAGTTTCGAGGCAGTGGGTGCGTTTATATGACTTGGCTAGCGTGTCGATTTGATAGGGTGTATTCTACTGCTTTTATGATTGATAAAATAAACATGTTTCATGTAGAATCACGAACTACAATAGAAAAAGCAGCCAAAATAACTTGTTTTTATTTCATATAATTGTAGCAACAGAACTACTTCTCTTTGTGCGCCACGTACAGCATTCCAGCAAAGTATGACCGTGTTTGGCCATTGTCGAATGACAACTTCTCGCGATGTTCGAACCATTTTCGAACGAAGCACGTTTTGGTTCGCTATGAAAAGTCATAACAAACCTTTTCTTCTTTCAGCGCACGGCATGTGCGGTCGGGTTTCGTGTTTTGCTGCCGCGCAACTTGTGAATTTTTCGTAAAAACCGTCGTTATCGTATCGCAATTCCGTAGTCAGTGCTCGCGGGTAGCACCTTGTCCCTTCCAGTAGTGCGTTCGGTCCAGCCACTGCGTGCACGATGGTGAAGCGAAACCACAAGGTAAGTTGCAATCTCCGGATGTGCAAAGTGAGGTTAGGCGCACGCCGTAGAGCACATGCTGGCAGACTGTAAATAAATCACTTCCAATGGTTTCCCGCAGTTTAAAACCGGCGAGGGTGCCATGTACTACACCCGAAAGGCCGCGATGAGGAAGCTGCAGCTGAACATAAGAGATTTCCGCCAGCTGTGCATCCTGAAGGGCATCTATCCGCGTGAGCCGAAAAACCGTGCCCGTGCGCAGAAAGGCTCACGCGAGCTCAGGATCCTGTACCACAAGAAGGATATCACGTTCCTGCTACACGAGCCGATCGTGTGGACGCTGCGCGATCGCAAGATCTACAACCGGCGCATAAAGCATGCGGCCGCAAAGCACAACCTACACCTGCGCGACATACGCCGACATAACTATCCGCAGCTGAAGCTCGATCACATCGTGAAGGAGCGGTACCCGACGTTCATCGATGCGATCAAGGAGCTGGACGACTGCATGACGCTGCTGTTTATGTTCAGCACGTTCCCGGCGACGAAGGTCATAACGCGCGAGCTGACCCGTATGAGTCGCCGGCTGACGGTGGAGTTTATGCACTACGTCATTGCGGCACAGGCCCTGCGCAAAGTGTTCATTTCGATCAAGGGCTACTACTTTCAGGCGGAAATTAAAGGCGAAACGGTTACGTGGATCGTGCCGCACTACTTCCCGTACTCGCCGCACCGTGGCGAGATGGTGGATCTGAGTATCATGAAATCTTTCGGTGACTTTTTCATCGTAATGGCAGGTTTCATCAACTTCCGGTTGTACAACTCGATCAATCTGGTGTACCCGCCTCAGTTTTCCCACGCGCTCGATTCGGACGAAACGATGAAGAATGAGTCAAAGTTTATCGGTGAGCGGATTGCCGCGCTGAACGTGGAGTTGGTGCGAACGGACGGTGGCAACGGAGACGTGGAGGAACCGGAGCTGCTCGAGTGGACGGGCAACGACGAGGACCTGCCGCACATGAGCCAGATCCGCGAAGATGCGCAAAGTCTGCACAAACTGAAGACACTGTTCAAGGGCTTGAAGTTTTTCCTGAACCGGGAGGTGCCGCGTGAGCCGCTCGCTTTCATTATCCGCTGCTTCGGTGGCAAAGTGTCGTGGGATAAGACGATGTTCGTTGGGGCCACGTTCGACGAGAGTGACGAAACGATCACACACCAGATCGTCGACCGGCCAACCATCGACAAACAGTACATCTCGCGCGATTACGTCCAACCGCAGTGGTTGTTCGACAGTGTGAACCAGCGGCGGCTCCTTCCGACGAACAAATACTTCATCGGAGCCGTCCTGCCACCGCATCTATCTCCGTTCACGAGCAGCACCGCGCAGTACGTACCTCCGGAAGAGCTCGCCCTCCGCAAGGGCGAAGAGGAGGACGAAAAGTTCGAGAAGGCGGAAGTGAACGAGGAAGGCGATGAGGAACAAATTTCCGACGACGAGGAAGAGCTCGATCCGGAGGAGGAACAGCAGCAACAAGAGTACGCACTGCTGAAGGCGTTCAACGACGAGCGCACGGATGACCTCAACAGTGGAGCGGATGCTGCGGACGAGCAGCAGCAGGAAGACCATGCCAAACCCGCCGAAACGAGTACAAAGAAGCCGAAGGGTATGGCCGTGAAGCAGGGCAAAGTGTACAAGGAGGACGCGCAGGAAATGCGCAACATTACGAAGCAGGAGGAGGCCCTACGGGCGCGTATGGTAAAGTCGCGACACCGCAAGCTCTACTCTAAGCTGATGGAAAAGAAGAAGGCATCCGAAAAGGAGGCGAATGTGCTCGCCAACAAGCGGGACCGCATCGAGAAAGAGAAGAAGGTGCAACAGTTAAAAAAGCAGAAACAGCAGCGGAAGAAAATTCTATCCTAAACGAACCGACGAACCTAGAAGGATATAACGTATTAAGAACATTAGGTTTATAAAATTATTATTTCGGACCGGCTTTGATGTTGGTGGTACCTGCGGACCGAAAAGGTAATAAAACATTTCTTCTCTTACTAAATACCATCGAAAAAGCAAACAAATCGAACACATTAGCACGCTACAACATCCGAAAATGTGTTTCACGTCGAGTAGAACACGACGAGCATCAACGACATCGTTTGAAACGGTACGTATATTATGAAATTTTTTTTTTCATATGCCTTCGGTACATCTAAATTGGATTGGTAGCTTGACAGTGATTTGACTTACTTTCTTAATTCCCTATGTTGTTAAAGCTTAGCACTAAACACTCTGCCACAGTTTACATATCGCAACACCGAATCACCTAGGCTGCCTAGCAACGGTGGCAGAGCAATCGTTGTCTGCCGAACGCCGCCGGACCGTGAAACATCGAGGTAAGCGCAGATTTTAAGTAGAAACTTGATGTCCAAGCACACAGTGCGACGTCTCCTGGTTTGTGTGTCGTAACTAAGTACACATGGCGCGCGTTTCGTACCATCACACGCTCATTCCAAGCGCTGTTTTCAGCGCTGTTCTCGGCAAGCTCGGTGCGCTCAGTCCGTTCCGAAGTACTTCTGGCCGAAATGGTTCGGTGCGACCGGATTCAGCTCCGAGGTCAGTATTTTGAGGTCCGGAAAGGCGGTCACGACCATACGGGCGGCCACCGGTGTGCAGAACAGGTTCGACAGGATGATCGAATGCTCCTTGACGCCGTGATCCTTCAGCACACTTACCGCCTGAACCGGAAGGAAGGGAAAGAAAGGTGTTAGTGCTTCTTTTTCACATCTTTCATTGTTCGTATTCGTTCCCTCCAACGCTACCTGTATCACGGTATTGCCGGTGGCCATTATCGGGTACATCAGTAGCACGTGCCGCCGTGCTATGTCGTCCGGAAACCGTGCGTACACCACCTTGGCCGCGTGCGTTTCCGCGTCCGACTCGACCAGAATCTTTCCGATCCGTATCGACCGGCAGCAGTCTCGCAATCCCTACGGAATGAAACGATTACGATTTGGTTTCCTTCGAATTATCGCATTTTCGTTGGCACACCATGAACTTACCTGCTCCATCGCTTCGCCGGACCGGATGATCGACACGCCACAGTTGCCCGACCGGTACCGCAGCCCGTCGTAGATGGCACCGGTTGGCGTGATGACGGCGCCGTCCCCAAGGTCTACCACTAGCACGGCGGTAACTACGCAACAAGCGAGTGCGAGTGCCGCTGGCGCACTTTTCCAAGCCTAAACCGTTCGGATTGTTATGCACGAAAGGGGCGCACCACGGTGGTATCGGCACTATCTGCACCGTACACGAATCCACCGTGCGAGTGCCGCTGGCGCACTTTTCCAAGCCTAAACCGTTCGGATTGTTATGCACGAAAGGGGCGCACCACGGTGGTATCGGCACTATCTGCACCGTACACGAATCCACCGTAAATGATGAAATCACACTCGATGGTACACGTTCGCTGGTAGTACGTTCGAGTAAAAAATTTGGCCGTCTGCTTCTTCTTCGTCTTGGCTGTGGTGGGTTCGCTAAATCAGCGTACACAGCTGATGTGTACGATCCAGTGAGTGCGGATTTTCACTGACCACTAACGACCGGCGGACACGTAGGCCTGCTTTATGCGACCCGGCAACTGGTGGCCATATGTTTTAATTCGCTTCTTGTTGGCACTGGATAAAGTTATTATGGTGTTTTTTGCTTTCTATTCGATTCTATTTAACTGTTTACTGATTTCACAGTGCGTTTGTGTTGGTTTGCGCTGTCAGTTTCGAGGCAGTGGGTGCGTTTATATGACTTGGTTAGCGTGTTGATTTGATAGGGTGTATTCTACTGCTTATGTTATTGATAAAATAAACTTGTTTCATGTAGAATCACGAGCTACAATACAAAAAGCAGCCAAAATAACCTGTTTTTATTTCATATAATTGTAGCAACATAACTACTTCTCTTTATGCGCCACGTACAGCATTCCAGCAAAGTATGACCGTGTTTGGCCATTGTCGAATGACAACTTCTCGCGATGTTCGAACCATTTTCGAACGAAGCACGTTTTGGTTCGCTATGAAAAGTCATAACAAACCTTTTCTTCTTTCAGCGCACGGCATGTGCGGTCGGGTTTCGTGTTTTGCTGCCGCGCAACTTGTGAATTTTTCGTAAAAATCGTCGTTATCGTATCGCAATTCCGTAGTCAGTGCTCGCGGGTAGCACCTTGTCCCTTCCAGTAGTGCGTTCGGTCCAGCCACTGCGTGCACGATGGTGAAGCGAAACCACAAGGTAAGTTGCAATCTCCGGATGTGCAAAGTGAGGTTAGGCGCACGCCGTAGAGCACATGCTGGCAGACTGTAAATAAATCACTTCCAATGGTTTCCCGCAGTTTAAAACCGGCGAGGGTGCCATGTACTACACCCGAAAGGCCGCGATGAGGAAGCTGCAGCTGAACATAAGAGATTTCCGCCAGCTGTGCATCCTGAAGGGCATCTATCCGCGTGAGCCGAAAAACCGTGCCCGTGCGCAGAAAGGCTCACGCGAGCTCAGGATCCTGTACCACAAGAAGGATATCACGTTCCTGCTACACGAGCCGATCGTGTGGACGCTGCGCGATCGCAAGATCTACAACCGGCGCATAAAGCATGCGGCCGCAAAGCACAACCTACACCTGCGCGACATACGCCGACATAACTATCCGCAGCTGAAGCTCGATCACATCGTGAAGGAGCGGTACCCGACGTTCATCGATGCGATCAAGGAGCTGGACGACTGCATGACGCTGCTGTTTATGTTCAGCACGTTCCCGGCGACGAAGGTCATAACGCGCGAGCTGACCCGTATGAGTCGCCGGCTGACGGTGGAGTTTATGCACTACGTCATTGCGGCACAGGCCCTGCGCAAAGTGTTCATTTCGATCAAGGGTTACTACTTTCAGGCGGAAATTAAGGGCGAAACGGTTACGTGGATCGTGCCGCACTACTTCCCGTACTCGCCGCACCGTGGCGAGATGGTGGATCTGAGTATCATGAAATCTTTCGGTGACTTCTTCATCGTAATGGCAGGTTTCATCAACTTCCGGTTGTACAACTCGATCAATCTGGTGTACCCGCCTCAGTTTTCCCACGCGCTCGATTCGGACGAAACGATGAAGAATGAGTCAAAGTTTATCGGTGAGCGGATTGCCGCGCTGAACGTGGAGTTGGTGCGAACGGACGGTGGCAACGGAGACGTGGAGGAACCGGAGCTGCTCGAGTGGACGGGCAACGACGAGGACCTGCCGCACATGAGCCAGATCCGCGAAGATGCGCAAAGTCTGCACAAACTGAAGACACTGTTCAAGGGCTTGAAGTTTTTCCTGAACCGGGAGGTGCCGCGTGAGCCGCTCGCTTTCATTATCCGCTGCTTCGGTGGCAAAGTGTCGTGGGATAAGACGATGTTCGTTGGGGCCACGTTCGACGAGAGTGACGAAACGATCACACACCAGATCGTCGACCGGCCAACCATCGACAAACAGTACATCTCGCGCGATTACGTCCAACCGCAGTGGTTGTTCGACAGTGTGAACCAGCGGCGGCTCCTTCCGACGAACAAATACTTCATCGGAGCCGTCCTGCCACCGCATCTATCTCCGTTCACGAGCAGCACCGCGCAGTACGTACCTCCGGAAGAGCTCGCCCTCCGCAAGGGCGAAGAGGAGGACGAAAAGTTCGAGAAGGCGGAAGTGAACGAGGAAGGCGATGAGGAACAAATTTCCGACGACGAGGAAGAGCTCGATCCGGAGGAGGAACAGCAGCAACAAGAGTACGCACTGCTGAAGGCGTTCAACGACGAGCGCACGGATGACCTCAACAGTGGAGCGGATGCTGCGGACGAGCAGCAGCAGGAAGACCATGCCAAACCCGCCGAAACGAGTACAAAGAAGCCGAAGGGTATGGCCGTGAAGCAGGGCAAAGTGTACAAGGAGGACGCGCAGGAAATGCGCAACATTACGAAGCAGGAGGAGGCCCTACGGGCGCGTATGGTAAAGTCGCGACACCGCAAGCTCTACTCTAAGCTGATGGAAAAGAAGAAGGCATCCGAAAAGGAGGCGAATGTGCTCGCCAACAAGCGGGACCGCATCGAGAAAGAGAAGAAGGTGCAACAGTTAAAAAAGCAGAAACAGCAGCGGAAGAAAATTCTATCCTAAACGAACCGACGAACCTAGAAGGATATAACGTATTAAGAACATTAGGTTTATAAAATTATTATTTCGGACCGGCTTTGATGTTGGTGGTACCTGCGGACCGAAAAGGTAATAAAACATTTCTTCTCTTACTAAATACCATCGAAAAAGCAAACAAATCGAACACATTAGCACGCTACAACATCCGAAAATGTGTTTCACGTCGAGTAGAACACGACGAGCATCAACGACATCGTTTGAAACGGTACGTATATTATGAAATTTTTTTTTTCATATGCCTTCGGTACATCTAAATTGGATTGGTAGCTTGACAGTGATTTGACTTACTTTCTTAATTCCCTATGTTGTTAAAGCTTAGCACTAAACACTCTGCCACAGTTTACATATCGCAACACCGAATCACCTAGGCTGCCTAGCAACGGTGGCAGAGCAATCGTTGTCTGCCGAACGCCGCCGGACCGTGAAACATCGAGGTAAGCGCAGATTTTAAGTAGAAACTTGATGTCCAAGCACACAGTGCGACGTCTCCTGGTTTGTGTGTCGTAACTAAGTACACATGGCGCGCGTTTCGTACCATCACACGCTCATTCCAAGCGCTGTTTTCAGCGCTGTTCTCGGCAAGCTCGGTGCGCTCAGTCCGTTCCGAAGTACTTCTGGCCGAAATGGTTCGGTGCGACCGGATTCAGCTCCGAGGTCAGTATTTTGAGGTCCGGAAAGGCGGTCACGACCATACGGGCGGCCACCGGTGTGCAGAACAGGTTCGACAGGATGATCGAATGCTCCTTGACGCCGTGATCCTTCAGCACACTTACCGCCTGAACCGGAAGGAAGGGAAAGAAAGGTGTTAGTGCTTCTTTTTCACATCTTTCATTGTTCGTATTCGTTCCCTCCAACGCTACCTGTATCACGGTATTGCCGGTGGCCATTATCGGGTACATCAGTAGCACGTGCCGCCGTGCTATGTCGTCCGGAAACCGTGCGTACACCACCTTGGCCGCGTGCGTTTCCGCGTCCGACTCGACCAGAATCTTTCCGATCCGTATCGACCGGCAGCAGTCTCGCAATCCCTACGGAATGAAACGATTACGATTTGGTTTCCTTCGAATTATCGCATTTTCGTTGGCACACCATGAACTTACCTGCTCCATCGCTTCGCCGGACCGGATGATCGACACGCCACAGTTGCCCGACCGGTACCGCAGCCCGTCGTAGATGGCACCGGTTGGCGTGATGACGGAGCAGTCGGAGTATGGCAGCTGGTTCAGGCTTTCCTCGATCACCAGCCGTATTAGCCGGTCAGCGTAGAATTTGAAGTCGCTCCTCGTGGTGTTTCTAAAATTAGAGATACCCGGAACGGAAGCAAAACGATGATGTTGAGCAACATGGCTTCGAAGAAGTGCATTGCATGCGGGCATGCCGCGTGATCGTGCTCATGTTTTGCGCACTCAGCAGCACACGGTCACCTACTTGTCCCGGATGATCGTCTGCAGCTCCTTGATCTGGTCGTTGCTGTCCAGTATCTTCAAGTTTCCACCGTAGTCGGACGGGTTTTCCGACAGCACCGGTGACGTCGTGCCGTTGCTTTCATTTGCGCTGCACATTTCGATGTTTTGGTGATGTCGCAGCCCTTTTAGTGCTGGGGCAAATGTTTTCTTGAACTAGCCAAACGGAAGTGCGTGCGTCTGTATGAGGTGGATGTTGTTCAATTCCGTGCCGTTCTTTGCCTCGCTAATTAACACGTTCGTTTCTCGCTTATTAACTGCTCCACTATGGCACACCACTTTTCGCTATGATGGCAAAGGCGTTTTTTATCACACACCCTCTCCGCCGGCGAATACCCCCACACAATGTTGCCGTGTGTTTGTGTGCTGTTTTTGCGTCAATGTAGGTCGCGGGTGCCGGGCCAGACAGCAGACACGCGTGCCGACGACGTCCAACCAACCGTGCAGGGAAGAGAGGAAGGAGAGTGACCGACGTGACACGGGGTGTGTGGTGTGACACGCCGCTTCACGGTGACTTTGGATTTCGTGTTACGAAGGAACGGGGAGCACGCACA
>KZ072372.1:73661-87120 GCA_002091845.1 Anopheles cracens
AAACCACTACCGATTTTTCTAGTGTACCACACCACGTGCTATCCAAAACTACACGCAGCGGAACGCGAGTTCGTGATCGCTGGTACCACACCAGAACGATTCCGAAACCGGTTTCCTCATCTACGCAGGGTTTTACCCTACACTGATGGGCTAAAGTTAAGAGGATATTGCTTTTCGAGTTCGAGTTTGCTGGTTCGAATTCGATTTCGCCCATAGGCTGATAGTCTGAAATCTATGAGCAGATCATGATTGTTTGATGATCAATACTCGCATGTTAGGAATAATATCCACATTCCATTCTGCATGTTCCAAAACTACCCTACCATGACCAAACTTGTTCCAACACTCTTCTCCTAAGCAACTTCCCCCACCATTCGGCAATCAAACGATCAAACCCAAGCTATAATTGATGTAGCGCTTCAGTCACGATGAAAACTTCGAGGTGTTATAGCGCTTCGAATACGTCTGCCGTAATCGCGCGTTTTTCCATTACCGAAATATCTTTATTAGGGAATTGGCAAATAAATCAGAAAACAATAAAATTCGTGATGTGCTACAAGTTTACGGACATTGTACAAGGACATTGTCGACACATATGTATTAGACTCTATTGAAAGAATTCTTTCAAGTCAGCAGAATATCGAAAAAGTTCGTTCAATCGCTGTTTGCCGCCATTGCATTGACGTGTATCTGGCCAAAGAAATTTGGCACGGACACGGGGAATGTGATAATTGTTGTGAATAAAAATTCATGTGTGCCAGCTAGTGAATTGGAATATGTTGGGAGTTGATAATACAAGCGGAAAATACACCGGAAGTACTCTTCAATATTAATTTGGGTACGTCAGCCTGCCCAGGCCTTATGCATTTTCGCATTTTTGCACCACACAATCAAACATATACTCATAGTTCTCTCGTAACTTCTGCAGGAACATTGCGAAAGTAGGTCTCGCTTCGAATGCCGACCAAAGCAATCCCCGAAAGCTGCTTAACAAGAGCACGTGCCACAGATTCACAAACCGGAAAACTAACACATTTATAAAACTGGAGAGCATCGCTCTAGTGAGAAGAGAAACGTAACCTAAACGAGAATTGCTGCTATTTTTTTATTTTGTCAGCTTTGGAAAATCCCATACGTTGAGCAGAACAATGAAGAGGAAACACACCCACTGCTCTGAGAGTCTAAAACCAGCTTTCCAACTTGAGCTTCACGTCCCGGCGCGACGAGACTGCCCAAATTTCATTCGACCAAATCCGGTTTAGCCAAACTGGAAAAACCCAGGCTGGCGTAAGCACCACAAAAAACGTGTTCGGAAACTTGAAGGGGTAGTCTCAAGTTGGAATCTTCATAGTCGAAAAACGATCTCGTGCGGTTCGTACGCATCCCGCTTAGCAGTGCTTGTGCGCTAAGTTTTTATCTTGCGCTGCTGCCAGTGTTACAGTGTTAGATAGCTTACCGAACTGTAGTGATCTTGTGAACTGCACTCGTACGTTTGAACGCATCAAAATACGTGAAACTTTTGCACTTTTTTAGAGTGTTAGTTATCCAACCGTCATTATCTTTCCTGCTTGAAATTGGATGTCGTTGCATTGCCGAATCATCGTACTATCATCACAATGGCTCAATTAGCAGGTGTAAAGATACATCGCAAACTTGTGAACGAACGAAAAGTGCTAGAAATTCGCGGCAAGAACATTTGTCTTTCTGGAGTCTGTTTTCTTCGCGGGGATTTGCAGGTGGGGTTCTTTGTGGGGTCTTTCTCGGGATTTATGGTGGTATTCTGGTGTTGGCTTATGTGGTGTTCTGGTGTTTTGGTTCAAAATCTAGTCGGCTCTCGTGCCGTTAGCGTTTTAATCGTAAAATACCCTTCCTACTTTGTGGAGCTTCGGACGCGCGACGGGCATGAGATCACATTCTCTTATGATCAGGGAGGAGCTTTAGAAGGCAACCAATCTTTTCTACTACACAAGTCAGGGAGTCAGGGCGAAAGCGGCAAACCAGGTGGTGAATATGGTTTGGGCGGTCAGGGTGGCTTTCCTGGGAAAATTTTCATTGGGAATCTTGAAGGCGTTGCAGACTCCGCGGTAAACATTACTACCAACCATGGAGCTGATGGAAAAAATGGTGAAGGCGGCCTGTGTGGGAGGAAGGGAAAAAATGGATGGGACATGGCTTACCAGCATTGTTTCATGAACATGTTTTTTGGCAAATGGCCCAAATATTATGGCGACGATCGGAAAAGCAAACTGTCCATGGAATACCATACGAAAACGACTTCCAGTAGAATACGCTGTCCTTACCTAAACAACAAGTATGCTGAAGTTAAAGTATCAAATATTGACGATGAAATGAACAACGAAACTCAGCAACGAAATAACGTAAGAGTTAGTAATGAAAGAAAAGTAGGCGCGAAAGCTGTTCCCAAATGGACTATTTCATCAAAGGACATTTTAAACACTTACCTGCCATATATAAATAGTATTCAAGCGACTACGAGCGATATTGTAGCAGCAAAAACAACTGGTAATAATTCTAAAAATGCCACACCAAGTATTACGAACACTGCTGTCAAAAGCTTCGAATCAGTGAAGAAATTTTCAAAACCGAGCTCATCAAATGTCGACGCTTCCCAAACTGTCAAAAAAGAAAAGACTGCAAAAAAATTTGCTAAAGATTCGGGAACAAAAACGTCAAGTGTTAATCCTAAAGCGGAGGAATCATTGCAACAGAAGAATAAAGCAAGGCCTAAAGATGTCACACGAAGTAAACCGAGCACTGTTGTCAAAAGCACTGATTCAGCGAAGAAAGCTTCGAAACCGAGCTCATCAAATGTCGACGCTTCCCAAACTGTCAAAAAAGAGAACAGTGGCAAAAAGGCTGTGGCGAGATGGATCATGGCTGCCTTATGGGATGAAGTAGATTTCTTGGCTGAAGACTAAGTGCCAGGATCCAATGTGCTTATAAGACGTGGGTCTCTATACGGACATCAATCATGGACAATGGCATACAGCGACTCGTGCCACGGGCTGTGCTTAACTATAACTTGTGTACTCCGATGTATGTGATGCAGCGATGGAGGGATGTCATGTTCATTAATGCGAATCTGCAGAACGCATACTGGCATGGACGGAACGTCGTCGTGGTTGCGAACCAAATTGATGTGTGTCAACCGGTTTGCTGGGATCTTTCGGGAGTTGATAATACCCGTAGGTACACCGAAAGTGCTGGATGCGATGCTGAAGGCCATGGCAACCAAGGTGGTGATGGACATCCCGGCCAAAGTGGTGGAAACGTGTTGATACTAGCGAAGGAATTCAAAAATTCCGAGCGTCTAACCATCGTTTCGAATGGCGGCAATGGAAGCGACGGCCAGAATGGTGGCGACGGAGCGGACGGTGCTGATGGTAAAGGTATATCCAGGGAAGAGCTTGTAGAAAAATTTCCACTTGTCTCCGATTTGTTGCCTCAGAACCGTGAAAAAGCATTAACAACTACAATGAGGAACTTGCTAGCAGACGTACCATCGATTTGTACCCAATGGAGTGATAAACTTTCTTCCGACGACCCCAGTGGTAGTGTGCTCAAGTGCTCTGATACGCATAATCTTAAGGCAAATTACTTTGTGGAGCTTCGGACGCGCGACGGGCATGAGATCACATTCTCTTATGATCAGGGAGGAGCTTTAGAACCGAACAAAGCAATACCCGAAAACTTCGTTAACAAGAGCACGTGCTGTGAACCGGAAAACTAACACATTTATAAAACTGGAGAGAATCGCTCTAGTGAGAAGAGAAACGTAACCTAAACGAGAATTGCTGCAATTTTTTTATTTTGTCAGCTCTGGAAAATCCCATACGTTGAGCAGAACAATGAAGAGGAAACACACCCACTGCTCTGAGAGTCTAAAACCAGCTGTCCAACTTGAGCTTCACGTCCACGCGCGACGAGACTGCCCAAATTTCATTTGACCAAATCCGGTTTAGCCAAACTGGAAAAACCCAGGCTGGCGTAAGCACCACAAAAAACGTGTTCGGAAACTTGAAGGGGTAGTCTCAAGTTGGAATCTTCATAGTCGAAAAACGATCTCGTGCGGTTCGTACGCATCCCGCTTAGCAGTGCTTGTGCGCTAAGTTTTTATCTTGCGCTGCTGCCAGTGTTACAGTGTTAGATAGCTTACCGAACTGTAGTGATCTTGTGAACTGCACTCGTACGTTTGAAACATATTAGGAAGAATATCCACACTCCATTCTACATGCTCCAAAAAGACCCTACCATGGACAAACTTGCTCTAACACTCTTCTTCTAAGCAACTTCCCCCACCATTCGGCAATCAAACGGTCGAACCCAAGTTATAATTGGTGTAGCGCTTCAGTCACGATGAAAACTTCGAGGTGTTATAGCGCTTCGAATACGTTTACCGTAACCGCGCGTTTTCCTATTACCGTAGAAACATCTTTATTAGGGAAGTAAATCAGTGAACAATAAACATCGTGAAGTACTACAAGTTGAAGGCGAGAAAATTGTTGTCATTCAAGTGGTGAACTCTATTGACATAATCCTATCAAGCAAGCAGAATATCTAAAAAGTTCGTTTAATCACTGTTTGGCGCCTTTGCATTGCCGCGCATCTAAGCAAAGGAATTTGGCACAGATGGAACGTGATAGATGTTGTGAACTCAAGTGTACCTGTAGAAAAAACACCGGAAGTGCTGTTCAATGTTAATTTGGGTACGTCAACCTGCCCAGGCCTTATGCAATTTCGCATTTTTGCACCACACAATCAAACATATACTCATAGTTCTCTCGTAACTTCTGCAGGAACATTACGAAAGTAGTTCTCGTCGCGAATGCCGAACAAAGCAATACCCGAAAACTTCGTTAACAAGAGCACGTGCTGTGAACCGGAAAACTAACACATTTATAAAACTGGAGAGAATCGCTCTAGTGAGAAGAGAAACGTAACCTAAACGAGAATTGCTGCTATTTTTTTATTTTGTCAGCTCTGGAAAATCCCATACGTTGAGCAGAACAATGAAGAGGAAACACACCCACTGCTCTGAGAGTCTAAAACCAGCTGTCCAACTTGAGCTTCACGTCCACGCGCGACGAGACTGCCCAAATTTCATTTGACCAAATCCGGTTTAGCCAAACTGGAAAAACCCAGGCTGGCGTAAGCACCACAAAAAACGTGTTCGGAAACTTGAAGGGGTAGTCTCAAGTTGGAATCTTCATAGTCGAAAAACGATCTCGTGCGGTTCGTACGCATCCCGCTTAGCAGTGCTTGTGCGCTAAGTTTTTATCTTGCGCTGCTGCCAGTGTTACAGTGTTAGATAGCTTACCGAACTGTAGTGATCTTGTGAACTGCACTCGTACGTTTGAACGCATCAAAATACGTGAAACTTTTGCACTTTTTTAGAGTGTTAGTTATCCAACCGTCATTATCTTTCCTGCTTGAAATTGGATGTCGTTGCATTGCCGAATCATCGTACTATCATCACAACGTAAGAGTTAGTAATGAAAGAAAAATTTACGCGAAAGCTGTTCCCAAATGGACTATTTCATCAAAGGACATTTTAAACACTTACCTGTCATATATGAATAGTGTGCAAGCGACTGCGAGAGATACTGTAGCTGCAAAAACATCTGGTAATAATTCTAAAAATGTCACACCAAGTATTACGAACACTGCTGTCAAAAGCACTGATTCAGCAAAGAAAGTTTCGAAACCGAGCTCATCAAATGTCGACGCTCCCCAAACTGTCAAAAAAGCGAACAGTAGCAAAAAGGTCGCTAAAGATTCTGGAACAAAAACGTCAAATGTCGATCCTCAATCGGAGGAATCACTTCAGTCGAAGAACATTGCTAGTCCTAAAGATACAACACAAAGTAAACCGAACACTGTTGTCAAAAGCACCGAATCAGAAAAGAAAGTCTCAAAACCGAGCTCATCAAATGTCGACGCTCCCCAAACTGTCAAAAAAGAAAACAGTGGCAAAAAGGTCGCTAAAGATTCTGGAGTAAAAACGTCAAATGTCGATCCTCAATCGGAGGAATCACTTCAGTCGAAGAACATTGCTAGTCCTAAAGATGCCACACAAAGTAAATCGAACACTGTTGTCAAAAGCACCGAATCAGCGAAGAAAGTTTCAAAACCGAACTCATCAAATGTCGACGCTTCCAAAACTGTCAAAAAAGAGAACAGTGGTAAAAAAAATGCTAAAGATTCTGGAACAAAAACGTCTATTGTTAATCCTCCAGCGGAGGAACCATTGCAACAGAAGAGTAAAACAAGGCCTAAAGATGCCGCACAAAGTGAGTTGAGCAGTGTTGTCAAAAGTACTGATTTATCAAAGAAAGATGACGTTTCCCAAACTGCCAAAACAAAGAAGTCTGCCAAAAAGGTTACTGATGATTCTAAAATAAAAACACCAAGCGACAAACCACAAAAAACGAACCTACTACTGAAGATGCAACACAAAATAAACCGAGCACTGTTGCCAAAAGCTCTCGTTCGTCGAAGAAAGCTTTAATGCCGGATATACTGGATTTCAGCTCAACATCGTCAAATACGAAAAAGGAAAAGACGGAGAAAACTGTTGCTAAAGATGCAGTAGTCTCCACATCAAAAAAATCAGTATCGTTGCAGCAGAGTAAAAACACAAAACCAAATAGTGGCACAAAAAATGAAACGAGCACTAGCAATAAAAGCGACATATTAAAAACCGATCCTGCTCGAGTTTCTAACAAGGAAAGTTCATTTCAAAAGATTGCCAAATATGCTGAGTGTGCCGGCGTTATTGCCGACAGTGTTACTTCTGTGAGTAACTGTGTCAAATCTTTAAAAAGTACATATGAATCCTTCATAGCAACGGAAAACAATTCTGACGAAAGCAAAATCTATGAATCAGTAGCTGCAAATATCCACGCAGATCAAGAACACCGTGAATCTAACACCGAAACAGATCAGAACAACGACGATGATGATGGGGTTGGAAATAATAGCGATCAGCAAGGTGATTCAAATTATGGATCAGATTACGTAAATCGGGATTCAGAAGACTGTCAAAATGGGAACTCAAATCAGGAGCTCGACAACGATGAGAACTCACATGATAATGGAGTAGGAGATGATAACGATCAGCAAGATGTTGCAAACGATCCGCCATATGAGGAAGGGCCAGATAACGTAAAAGAGGATTCTGAATATTGTCAAAATGGGAACTCATATCAGGACACCGACGAAGGTGAGAATCCAGCTGCTGATGGAGATGATAACGATCAGCGAGATGATGCAAACGATCCGCCAGATGAGGAAGGGCCAGATAACGTAAATGAGGATTCTGAATATTGTCAAAATGGGAACTCAAATCAGGACACCGACGAAGGTGAGAATCCAGATGCTGATGGAGATGATAACGATCAGCGAGATGATGCAAACGATCCGCCAGATGGGGAAGGGCAGAATAACGTAAATGAGGATTCTGAGTATTGTCAAAATGGGAACTCAAATCAGGACACCGACGAAGGTGAGAATCCAGATGCTGATGAAGATGATAACGATCAGCAAGATGTTGCAAACGATCCGCCAGATGAGGAAGGGCCAGATAACGTAAATGAGGATTCTGAATATTGTCAAAATGGGAACTCAAATCAGGACACCGACGAAGGTGAGAATCCAGATGCTGATGGAGATGATAACGATCAGCGAGATGATGCAAACGATCCGCCAGATGGGGAAGGGCCAGATGATGATGCAAACGAAGGATCATATGAATCAGATTAAGAGAGCTAACACAATAGAAGATTTAGACAGAAAAAAATCACGTCACAAATCACGTTGATCGGTGCATACCAAATTTGTATAAGTACATGTCTTAATCGTACAAAAATGAACCATACATGCATCAAACAAAATGAATTGCTGATATCAAAGTCTCATAAAATGACCGATGGGAATTAGCAGGCGATACTGCTGCTAATTCATTGCTAAGATTAAAACGTTGTAAAATACTTCTAAAGTATGCAGTAATGCCATTTTTCCACGGACAACTTACCATGCACATCTGTACATTATGCAAAACCCCATCACTGTACGTATACCTTCCGTCTGCTCAAATGAGATTAGAAATTTTCTATGTGGCTAACGTCTTGACCTTTTTTTCAGCTCTACTCGGTAGCTAAACCTGATGTCCATATTTACTACGATAAAATATTACGCAGACGTCAAGTAGCCCAGAACACCCCAGGAAAGACCTAAACCATTAACGGTTGGTAGGTCCGAAGAAGAAAAAACCTCGCTTGTGGTTTATATTTCTTGACCATGCCTTGTGTTTGGCATGTATCCTGGCAAATGCATCTAAGTATGTACCAGTTATGGGACCATTCGTCTAATGCACACGAATCCATTCACATGTCTACCACTTCTTTTCGTTTTATTTCAGAGCTTCCCATTACTGCAACCACACTAAAAAGGACGAAGCAGATGATGTATTAGGCATTGGTGAGTATGGAATATCTTATTTTTCGATAGCTTCATAAGCACGTACACTAACTATGCGTTTTACTAATTATTTCTTCCTTAAAGTTGTTTGCACGAAGCGGAAGCCAAAACGGAAGCCAAGCTATAAAGCTATAATCATCAACCAAGGTGGAATATGAATCATCGCCTTGCCTGCCGTCTGGGATCGAGTAGCGTTAGGGTTCCAAAACTAAGTGCAACCTGTACAATGCGTTAAAATTACCTGCTACATGGTTTTCTATAATAGTACTGTGCGTACACAACACAAGAAGCGACCTCTTAAATGTTCGAGAGTTCCTGTTTCCAAGTTCTGGTTTGATCGTGGCTCATCTTACAGCAGAGGAACTAGTCATGAAAAGGCAACTTGTGTACTCTTATGCATGCGATACGATGGAGAAGAAATGACGCAGATTAACGCGGCTAGTTTTGTTGCCTTTCTCGACACTACTAGCTACCATTATGTGTGTAAGATGTATGGATCTGACATAGTACTTGCAAAGTATTACACCGATTGGAAAGCAACTACCGTAGATCGAACTAAATTGCGTCATAACGAAATTAATAATAACGATCAGCGAGATGATGCAAACGATCCGCCAGATGGGGAAGGGCCAGATGATGATGCAAACGAAGGATCATATGAATCAGATTAAGAGAGCTAACACAATAGAAGATTTAGACAGAAAAAAATCACGTCACAAATCACGTTGATCGGTGCATACCAAATTTGTATAAGTACATGTCTTAATCGTACAAAAATGAACCATACATGCATCAAACAAAATGAATTGCTGATATCAAAGTCTCATAAAATGACCGATGGGAATTAGCAGGCGATACTGCTGCTAATTCATTGCTAAGATTAAAACGTTGTAAAATACTTCTAAAGTATGCAGTAATGCCATTTTTCCACGGACAACTTACCATGCACATCTGTACATTATGCAAAACCCCATCACTGTACGTATACCTTCCGTCTGCTCAAATGAGATTAGAAATTTTCTATGTGGCTAACGTCTTGACCTTTTTTTCAGCTCTACTCGGTAGCTAAACCTGATGTCCATATTTACTACGATAAAATATTACGCAGACGTCAAGTAGCCCAGAACACCCCAGGAAAGACCTAAACCATTAACGGTTGGTAGGTCCGAAGAAGAAAAAACCTCGCTTGTGGTTTATATTTCTTGACCATGCCTTGTGTTTGGCATGTATCCTGGCAAATGCATCTAAGTATGTACCAGTTATGGGACCATTCGTCTAATGCACACGAATCCATTCACATGTCTACCACTTCTTTTCGTTTTATTTCAGAGCTTCCCATTACTGCAGAATGTTATCCTCAACAACACATCGCTCAAATTGCTCTTGGATGTTTGTGTATGTGTTTAATTAATTTAAAGTGCATATTATTGAGCATGGGGCATTTTGTGTCACGTTTTACTTCAAATCAATTGTTCAGCTAATTCAAACGCACAACTTTTTCGCGCACTCAATCTCACCCTTTCTTTTCGAACTACCATATGGATGGTTTCGCAGCATGCATTCGGATTGCATACCTTGTGGCGTTTAGCAAGTACAGGGTGTCTCAACTTGAATCAGCACTCAACGCGAGCAGAGAACGCGATTTGTTAGTTTACAGCTTCAAACAAAGTCGTCCACAGCATGATCGTATATATATATTACCTGAACTAATCAGCACTGGATTCATCATCGCTTCCCCGCTAATTGGGAACCGTCGTACGATTTATAATACCGCTTCCGGGTACCCAAAAGGACGGTTGCCAACTCGCGTTGCGTGTGAAAAAGATCGACCGAAGTTAAATTGGAGCCTGACGCTAGAAACCGATGACGTTATGCAGGAAAGAGGGAAAGTGATTCCACCAGCCTTAGTAATAAATCTCCTCGAAAAAAAACATATCGTTAAGTGAAGGTGAATAGGGAGCACCAGACAATGTGCTTTTAATATTCTAATATTTACTTCACACTTTGCCTGCCATTTCGGCGGTTTAAAAATCATTACGGCTACGATTTTAAACACTTTTACTCTGCGCTTTGGGTTCGATTCGTCTTTTTTCGACCAACGGTAATTTGCTTAATTTTTCAAAATAAAAAAAACTGGAAAATGTCTTACGTCTTTCATAAACGATCGCCATGGAACGCGTGGGTTTTGCGTTGCTCTTTTCTACTTTCCTTCCGAATTTGTCCGATTATTGCACAGTTCATAGAAAGAGTACCGACGATCACGTAACGTCATTAGCGAGCCAACGAGCCGCAGAAAGACGCGGGGCGCAGGTTTTGAGGTTATTTATAATTGTTTTGCTGTACGAGAATGAATTGTCCATCCATTTCCCATCGTTAGTGGGTCGAATTTTGATTGAATGTTGAGTATTGTCAGTCAGTGAATTATGAAAAAAATTAAAAAAAGTTTTATAATTCAAATTGTGTCTTTAATGGGTAAATTAAATTAATTAAGATGTACATTGTACATTTCAGCAGGTCGTAATCTTTTACGTATGAATGGAAACTTGTTCTCCGGCACGTGGTTTGAGTGTTTCCATACGCTCAACCGAGTGATGCGTCTGCCACGTGACAGGCGACATAAAAACCCTTGCTAGTATACATCGGAGCCTACTGTGATCTAATGTCTATGTGCAATACATGATTTTATCACAGCCGGTTTTGACGTTACCATAGCGAACGCATTTGACAGCTTGCTGCGTCAGTCCGCTCTCTACTAACAATTGTGTGCAGTCAGAGCTGTCAAAAGCCGACCGATTCGAGCGGGAGATTCGACGTCGCCGGCCGGACAACGAAACACGTGCACGCCGTTGTGCTACGATGGCATCGGGGCATGATCATTCGGATATGAACGATCACTCAGACATAGAGTGAAACCAACTTAATTTCTCAGGCGGTGCCACAACAACAACAACAAAAACCCTGAAACTGACCACCACCACCCAGGTGACCATTGATGACCCGAGCGGGTGAATCTTATCCTTTCCGAGCACGTTTCCGGCCCATCATCGATAAATGTTTCATTTTATAGCGCTCCCTTTGTTTCAGTTCACCCCCTCCCAAGGCTAATTGGTTTCATACGTACCTTTGTTTGTTTTATAACTTGCGTACTTGAAGTCCCTTTTGTTTCTTTGCATGTACTAAGCGTATCTCTGTGCTCGCATCCTTTCTTTACGTTATAAATACTTTATTCTACTTATTACAGTTTTGCAGGTGCAAAATATCTTCACATTCTTTCCCTTTCTTATCCATTACTTTGCTTCTTCTAACTTCTTTTTCCCCCATCGCCGGTCTAGTACATTTAGTACTAGTGTGTGTGTGTGTGTGTATATTGTGAGACGTGAGGCTTACACTTAACATTAATCGAAGGGATTTTTCACGATTTCAAAATTGTATTTTTGTGTGTTTTTACGGTTTCTTCTTCTTGCTTTCCTTTCTTTATGGCTACAGCCTAAGATTTAGCGATAACTAAAACATTAACCATTCGTAATGCAAACAAATGCAACTAACAAAGAAAAAGAGGGGGGGTCGATTACTAGCGATTATAACCAATTCAGAGTTTCAGAACAAACCGGTGCGTTTGTGGACGAGGACGAAGAGTTGGAAAATTTTGGCACAATGGTGTGATTAGTAAGTGTTCTTTTCTTGTCTTCCATCGTTTCCTTCGCGATCGTGTTTCGTTTTTTATCTATTGCGGGATTCTTTTCAGTTTTGTTTTTGTTAATAATACTATTTTCTTAGACAGAGTGAGACAGTGTGAGTGTGTGTTGGGCAGAATAATTTTGGAATCTAATGCCACACGGGGGAATGCCGCACGGTACGGGAGAGGTCTGAAACCACAATCAAACAAATCAATTAATTTCGTCCGCTCTTCACCCGTGTGTCGCGAACGGTGTGTTGTCAACACGCTGCTTTCGGCGCTTATCTATCGATCCGATCACAAAGCGGGACGCTGATAGTTCGCGAGGGTGGCCGCGGCATTAGCGGTGTCGACGCTATGTCGACGTTATCGGACGCAACGTGCCACGATATCGGTGTAACTGCGTTGCAAGACTGTCTGGGCCCCGGGTCTGGGCCCTGGGTTTCACGTTATCGTAGACCGTGCTGAAAAATCAAATGCCCCGCTCGTATCGAGCGCCGAGAGTGCATAGTTTTATGGCGCCCGTTTCCAGAGGTCAATTAGAGTTGCCATAAAAAATTGGAATGCTGCTGGTCTCGCGTGAGGACGAAGGGAGTTATAAAAGCTTAAGGTTTCAGCCCTTCTCGCCTTGAGCAGGGCCAGGTCTTCCAATCACAAGTACACACCGCTTGTATAGCGTATCTAGCGAACGGCTTGCCAGATGTTTCAACTTCCAGCATGACCTTGGTTTGCCACGTCACACACATAAGCGCTGATAAAAAAAACCCATCCTAATACACTGCTCCACAACACAAACACTGTATGGCGCGAAATTATTGTTGCATTGGCATCCCGGAACGCGTGGACAAGCTTCCGACTAGCCGGTCAGTAACGTCGCAAACGTCTGCAAATCGCACCTAAGCCACCTAAGATAAGTCGCACCGCTTCACCGCGACGCTCCACTCGAACCCCCGGGCCGGATTCGGGATTGGCGGACATTACATTTTCTGGATGATGTCGTACTTTTTGCGCAGATCGCACACCTCACTCTTCGGGTCGTACTTTTTGCGTGCGGCCAGCTGTGCCCGCATCTCCGCCGCCGTCATCGTCAGGTTCAGCTTCTTGCCCTCGGTTGCCGGTGGTGCCGCCGTCGGTTTGCCGCTCTGGTCCGTCGTCGTCAGGCCGTTCGTACCGTTCAGCGCCATCTTGCCCACCGCCGCACCGTCGGTCACGGTCAGCACCTTCTTCGTGTCGTCTATGATCTTCTCCATCGGCGGGGTCTTCTCGGGCGTGGTGGGTGTTCCG
>KZ072372.1:92331-113510 GCA_002091845.1 Anopheles cracens
TGGTAAGTACTTAAGTATCTGAACACTAGCTCTTGAGAAATTTAATCATGCGATAGATAAACACTGATAGTGCACTTTCATATCTTAGACTTAAAGATCTTAAAAGATTTTCAATAGTTGTACTTGTGAAACAGAGATTTAGTACCTTGATATCGCTTTGTTGGATTTAAAATTTTAGACGAAGAGGTTGGACAAGAAATTGTAACCTAAAATCAAACATCTGATCAAAGTAAGCCTAGATCTTTCGCACCGAAGGGTTAACGCCAGTTGGACCAGGTTCATAATGGCGACTTTGATTTGAGGACGATTTTGGAAGGCCGTAGTAGGCGACGATGGCGAAAACCGATAGACGAACATGAAACCCCATCACTCTGCATCGCTTATGGTAGAAGAAGCCATAGCGAGCGAGAAGGCACGGTGACGAGAGGCATCGAAAAACAGTAACCTCCACCGCTCGGTGAAGGAAAAATGGTGGTTCACATCAAATAACTGGTTCACTTTTGACTCTCCGATTACAGAGAAGAGGTGCGCGCAAGTAGCGCACGCTGCTTCTGTGGCAATCTCGAAGGAGGCAGCAGTAGGAAGCAACAACAAAAAAGCCACAGTACCACCCGGGTGCGAAGGCAACTACTAACTTGCTGTAGACGAAGCACACCGCGCACACGCTCCACAATTGCAGGTTTCCCCGGCTCCTTTTGCCGCGCTCGGAACCATGTGGTCTTACGCGAGATGACGTTAGCTGCGGGTCATTGCACGCCGCACTAACCTTAGACCAACAGCAGTCTCGTTGCTTGGTAGTGGTATCGGTAGGTGGAGCCGGTGCACCGAGGATTGTATCTGATCTATTTCTGCAGCCGCCCTCCGTTTCGCCCGCGGCTCACCGTAGATCTTGGTGCACCGGTGGACTGCGCTGGAGATAGTGTGCTACTAAGTACGTTTGCCTTCGGACTTCCGGCGGTTTGGCCGGGGTTGGTACCGCGATTAGAGTGCCGCGATAGTGCACCGAGGGTTGCAGCAGCAGGAAACACTGATTAGAAGAGATTGCTCGGCGTTGGTGGTGGGCGATGTACCAAGCGCCCAACATTCAGCCTCTAATCAAGTCGAATAAACGGACTCGGACGATCGTTTCAAGAAACGCGTGTCCAGAAGCGCCATTACGGTGGTGCAGGTGCTGGTATGTCATGGTCGCTTTTCGGGCTGCACCACGGTGCACCGGGGCTAGCCCCGAGGGGAGCGGGGAGTCGGCCGCACAACCCTGGTAAAGGCGCGTACCAACATATCGGAAGATTAATTGCTGAGCTCCGTATTGAGCAACGCGCAGCTCTATCGGCAGCACCCGGTGCAGCCCGGTGTCGCGTTTGAATGCGAAATGTGGCTTAAGAAATGGTTTCCTTTCGATTCGTGCACATATCAGGTCTTTGTGCCCCTGCGCTGCAAAGCGGAGCGCTGGCCCAAGCGGGACAAGGTTGTGGGCATCTCGAGAAACGAGTTTTCAAGTAATGCCAGCCCGTAAACATGTCGAAGGTGAAGTTTTTTGTTTTGGTTTGCGGTGGTGGTTTGATTTTTTTTTGTTTTTTGAGGACAGGAAGATTACATGCTTTACATTATTGATTCTTGCAAAAGACAAAACCAGCACACTAATTGATGGGATTAGTGCATTAGGCACGCATGCGACTCGCTTTGCCATCCAGATCAAGGTATGGGTGCGTACGATTTGAAGGTTTAGTAGACTAACAGGCGAAAACAATTTGTTTGGCAATTGGAATGCACGGCATCGCTGGTGATGGTGGCATGCATGCCTAAACAGCCCTTTCTTAACAGGTGTCTGCTATCAAGAGTGTTGAATAGTAAGGTTATCTGCACATTAAATAATGTTCCCGAGTTGAGTCTCGGTTGAAGCTTTGAGAAAGAAATACGAAATTCAGCGTAATTTAAATGTATGATGATATACCGATTAGTCTTAAAAATAGAACCTCTAATATAAATGTATGAAAGAAAATTTTGTATAACATGCTCGAATAGTAAATATCTCATAGCTAGATGTGCATGTCTATATATTTTTTCTAAGGGGCTGCTCTAGAATAAGTCTGATGAGACAAACGACAAGAACAAACGTATGACGCTGTATGGAGGTGCTCGAGAAAAGTCTGTCAAACATCGACGAACTTTTGTCGTCATACAAATCTGGTTGTATTTGTCGGTGACACACCCTGGCGCTATCAATCTTGGTAAAAAACATGCAATTACATGCTTTACATTATTGATTCTTGCAAAAGACAAAACCAGCACACTAATTGATGGGATTAGTGCATTAGGCACGCATTGCGACTCGCTTTGCCATCCAGATCAAGGCATGGGTGCGTACGATTTGAAGGTTTAGTAGACTAACAGGCGAAAACAATTTGTTTGGCGATTGGAATGCACGGCATCGCTGGTGATGGTGGCATGCATGCCTAAACAGCCCTTTCTTAACAGGTATCTGCTATCCAGAGTGTTGGGTAGTAAGGTTTTTTGTACATTAAACAATGTTCCCGAATTGAGTCTCGGTTGAAGCTTTGAGAAAGAAATACGAAATTCAGCGTAATTTAAATGTATGATGATATACCGATTAGTCTTAAAAGTAGAACCTCTAATATAAATGTATGGAAGAAAATTTTGTATAACATGCTCGAATAGTAAATATCTCATAGCTAGATGTGCATTTCTATATATTTTTTCTAACGCAACTACAGTGAGACCTCCTAAAATGGAACCACTACAAGACATGAAGTCTTCCTGAAAGTTAAGCCTCCCGAAATCTGAAAGTCTCTCTGAGATGAGCATCTTTGACAGTGTACTTTTCGTACACCTTGATTCCCAAACTTGTCATTACTCTCGCGCTACTGAGTTGCAGTTCGCTTGGGATGCGTTTACAGTATGTAGTTCACGACGTCCGGGATACTAAGAACTCTACTTTGGTGAACGTCTATGTGCTCAACCGGTAGTACTTGAAATTTGTAAATAAAAGGCGATGATAATGAAGCTATACAATCGCGATTTGTTTTCACAGAGGTAATGAACGTTCAGTTCCAATAAACGGAGTACATATTTATGCGATAAGAAACCACAGGATAAAACGACGTTAATGATTTCGAATGCGAAGCTAAAACGTCATTATACTCGCAGATTAATTGGCTTCAAAATTTCAAAAACAGAAGATATGACGTGACGTGACGATAAATAATTTCTATCCAGTGCATTATGGATAATTAAAGGCTCAGGTTTATAAGGAAACACGTAAGAAATCGTTTTGAATTAAAATGATCAGTATTGGGTAGTGAGCGTTCAGTACTCCCGTTGCAATCTAGCCAGTCAGCCATGAAACAGTGAGTTTTTTGTTGCTCTTGAGCTAAGCCAACATATTTTGAACCCTGTTCTCTCACTTCACCACAGGGTACGCCTAGTGATAGCATTGTTTGTAGCCCTCGAATTCCGCTCGCTTCGCTCACAACACCATCCGGCACCATCCGCCGTTGTCTCCAACGCTGAGCACTGCGCGGACATCGGAATGGCCATGCTAGATGCGGGTGGTTCCGCAGTCGATGCGGCTATCGCCACCATGTTCTGTGAGGGTGTTTCCACTCCACAGAGCCTGGGCATCGGCGGTGGCTTTGTGGCGACCATCTACGACAAGGCTTCCGGCACGGTGGAGTGTATCGATTCCCGGGAAGTTGCACCGGCCGCCGCCACCGAGGATATGTTCGTCGGGAACGAAGAGGCCGCCGTTGCGGGTGGTCTGGCGATGGCTGTCCCGGGCGAGGTGAGCGGCTACTGGGAGCTGCACCGAAACTACGGCAAACTGCCATGGAAAGCGCTTGTGGCCCCGTCGATCGAGCTCTGCACGGAAGGAGTGCTCGTGAACGGGGAGCTGGAGACTGTCTTGACGATAGAAAAGGAACCGATTATGGCGCACGCCAGTTTGGCGGAGGTGTTCGTCAACCCGGCGACGAACGATACGTGGAAGCGAGGGGATCGCTTTAGGCAGCCAGCGTTGGCGGAGACTCTCAAGGTGATCGCGGAAGAAGGTGCCGATGCACTCTACAGCAGCAAGGGATCGCTGTTACCGAAGCTGATGCAGGATTTGCGCGATGCGGGTAGCATTCTGACGGAGGATGATTTCTACAACTACAGGTAACGAAAATCTTGAAACGCTCAAGTTATTGGAGTACCCCTGGCCCTTATCTTTCCAGACCCAACTGGACGGAGCCGGCGAAACTGGAGCTTCGAGCAGGTTTCGACATGTACTCGGTGTCACTTCCAGCCAGCGGAGATGTATTGAAGTACATCTTTTCGCTGCTGGATGGATTCGACGACCTGGCGGTGTACGATCCGCTCAGCTGGCACCGGATCATCGAGAGCTTCAAGCATGCCTACGGTATACGTACGCACCTCGGTGATCCTCGGTTCGTCAACGTGTCCGAGGTGATGATCGAAAAGTTGACCAGCGACAGCTTTATTGCGCACGTGCGTGAAATGATACTGAACAACATGACGTTCCCGAACGCACGCTACTATGGAGCGGACTTTAGTGCCGTGGAAAATCACGGAACGGCACACAGTTCGTTTCTGGCCGGTAACGGTGACGCGGTGGCCATCACGAGCACCATCAATTACTTGTGCGTAATTTTTAAACGATTCCTCGCTCAGGCTGAATGTTATCTGGAAGGTTCTTTCCCCCTTTCCCCACCAGCTTCGGCTCGATGATCCTGTCATCCTCGACCGGCATCATTCTGAACGACGAGATGGACGACTTCTCGACGCCGGGTTCGGTCAACGTGTACGGTTTGCCACCGTCGCCCGCAAACTTCATCGCACCGGGCAAACGGCCACTCTCGTCCATGACGCCAACGGTCGTCATCGATCGCGCTGGCGACGTGCGGATGATAGTCGGTGCGGCCGGTGGCTCCAAGATCACCACCGCCACGACCCAGCTCATTCTGCGCCATCTGTACTTCGGGCAGAGTCTGTGCGATGCGATCGCTGCTCCACGGCTGCACCATCAGCTCCTTCCGATGCGGGTCGAGTACGAGCAGGGTTTCGACCCGTACGTCCTGACGGGACTGGCGGCACGCGGTCACGACGTTGTGCAGGCTGCCCAAGACTTTGGCTTTACGGCGGTAACGGCGATCGTCAGGCAAGGGAGCTACATTTCGGCGTCGTACGACAAACGGCGTGGGGGCAGTGTTGTGCTACGATCGGAGGTTCCCGGACAGGGGAGCTGTGATTAGGGCAGTTTAGTGTGTTGTTAGTCAGATTCTGGTACCAGATGGGATATCACTAGATGAGCGATAAACAACGATCTTCACACTCCCGGGAGCTCCGACAAACTCGGTCAGCAGATGTTACAGAGTTCGACAATGACTCTACATTTCAAATATCTGTTAAAATCTCAAAACGAATTCTTTCATTCTATCTGATCCATCAGACGTTTCGAAACTGACACGAACCACCGAACCCCTCATTATTGAGCATCGGGTGTCGGAGTACTGTAGGTGAAAAAAACCTGAACATAATGCTAATTTCCCAACCTTATGCGTGCATGCGTGCGTGCCAGCGGTACCGGAGACTCGACACGACTTTGACACCCAAACTTGTCATTACTCTCGCGCTACTGAGTTGCAGTTCGCTTGGGATGCGTTTACAGTATGTAGTTCACGACGTCCGGGATACTAAGAACTCTACTTTGGTGAACGTCTATGTGCTCAACCGGTAGTACTTGAAATTTGTAAATAAAAGACGATGATAATGAAGCTATACAATCACGATTTGTTTTCACAGAGGTAATGAACGTTCAGATCCAATAAACGGAGTAAATATTTATGCGATAAGAAACCACAGGATAAAACGACGTTAATGACTTGTAATTGCGAAGCTAAAACGTCAATATACTCGCAGATTGATTGGCTTCAAAATTTCAAAAACAGAAGATATGACGTGACGTGACGATAAATAATTTCTATCCAGTGCATTATGGATAATTAAAGGCTCAGGTTTATAAGGAAACACGTAAGAAATCGTTTTGAATTAAAATGATCAGTATTGGGTAGTGAGCGTTCAGTACTCCCGTTGCAATCTAGCCAGTCAGCCATGAAACAGTGAGTTTTTTGTTGCTCTTGAGCTAAGCCAACATATTTTGAACCCTGTTCTCTCACTTCACCACAGGGTACGCCTAGTGATAGCATTGTTTGTAGCCCTCGAATTCCGCTCGCTTCGCTCACAACACCATCCGGCACCATCCGCCGTTGTCTCCAACGCTGAGCACTGCGCGGACATCGGAATGGCCATGCTAGATGCGGGTGGTTCCGCAGTCGATGCGGCTATCGCCACCATGTTCTGTGAGGGTGTTTCCACTCCGCAGAGCCTGGGCATCGGCGGTGGCTTTGTGGCGACCATCTACGACAAGGCTTCCGGCACGGTGGAGTGTATCGATTCCCGGGAAGTTGCACCGGCCGCCGCCACCGAGGATATGTTCGTCGGGAACGAAGAGGCCGCCGTTGCGGGTGGTCTGGCGATGGCTGTCCCGGGCGAGGTGAGCGGCTACTGGGAGCTGCACCGAAACTACGGCAAACTGCCATGGAAAGCGCTTGTGGCCCCGTCGATCGAGCTCTGCACGGAAGGAGTGCTCGTGAACGGGGAGCTGGAGACTGTCTTGACAATAGAAAAGGAACCGATTATGGCGCACGCCAGTTTGGCGGAGGTGTTCGTCAACCCGGCGACGAACGATACGTGGAAGCGAGGGGATCGCTTTAGGCAGCCAGCGTTGGCGGAGACTCTCAAGGTGATCGCGGAAGAAGGTGCCGATGCACTCTACAGCAGCAAGGGATCGCTGTTACCGAAGCTGATGCAGGATTTGCGCGATGCGGGTAGCATTCTGACGGAGGATGATTTCTACAACTACAGGTAACGAAAATCTTGAAACGCTCAAGTTATTGGAGTACCCCTGGCCCTTATCTTTCCAGACCCAACTGGACGGAGCCGGCGAAACTGGAGCTTCGAGCAGGTTTCGACATGTACTCGGTGTCACTTCCAGCCAGCGGAGATGTATTGAAGTACATCTTTTCGCTGCTGGATGGATTCGACGACCTGGCGGTGTACGATCCGCTCAGCTGGCACCGGATCATCGAGAGCTTCAAGCATGCCTACGGTATACGTACGCACCTCGGTGATCCTCGGTTCGTCAACGTGTCCGAGGTGATGATCGAAAAGTTGACCAGCGACAGCTTTATTGCGCACGTGCGTGAAATGATACTGAACAACATGACGTTCCCGAACGCACGCTACTATGGAGCGGACTTTAGTGCCGTGGAAAATCACGGAACGGCACACAGTTCGTTTCTGGCCGGTAACGGTGACGCGGTGGCCATCACGAGCACCATCAATTACTTGTGCGTAATTTTTAAACGATTCCTCGCTCAGGCTGAATGTTATCTGGAAGGTTCTTTCCCCCTTTCCCCACCAGCTTCGGCTCGATGATCCTGTCATCCTCGACCGGCATCATTCTGAACGACGAGATGGACGACTTCTCGACGCCGGGTTCGGTCAACGTGTACGGTTTGCCACCGTCGCCCGCAAACTTCATCGCACCGGGCAAACGGCCACTCTCGTCCATGACGCCAACGGTCGTCATCGATCGCGCTGGCGACGTGCGGATGATAGTCGGTGCGGCCGGTGGCTCCAAGATCACCACCGCCACGACCCAGCTCATTCTGCGCCATCTGTACTTCGGGCAGAGTCTGTGCGATGCGATCGCTGCTCCACGGCTGCACCATCAGCTCCTTCCGATGCGGGTCGAGTACGAGCAGGGTTTCGACCCGTACGTCCTGACGGGACTGGCGGCACGCGGTCACGACGTTGTGCAGGCTGCCCAAGACTTTGGCTTTACGGCGGTAACGGCGATCGTCAGGCAAGGGAGCTACATTTCGGCGTCGTACGACAAACGGCGTGGGGGCAGTGTTGTGCTACGATCGGAGGTTCCCGGACAGGGGAGCTGTGATTAGGGCAGTTTAGTGTGTTGTTAGTCAGATTCTGGTACCAGATGGGATATCACTAGATGAGCGATAAACAACGATCTTCACACTCCCGGGAGCTCCGACAAACTCGGTCAGCAGATGTTACAGAGTTCGACAATGACTCTACATTTCAAATATCTGTTAAAATCTCAAAACGAATTCTTTCATTCAATCTGATCCATCAGACGTTTCGAAACTGACACGAACCACCGAACCCCTCATTATTGAGCATCGGGTGTCGGAGTACTGTAGGTGAAAAAAACCTGAACATAATGCTAATTTCCCAACCTTATGCGTGCATGCGTGCGTGCCAGCGGTACCGGAGACTCGACACGACTTTGACACGCCCGTTTTTGACCTGCAAAAAAAACCATGAGCAGCAGCTCCAAGGTCTTCCTTCGCCCCTTAGCTTCACAGCGGGATGCCTCGCTGCATATGCATGAAGATTTATTTGTTTGCTCACCCGGCTCCCACATCCACCGGAGGCCTCTTCAACGGGCAATAGCATCCGAAAGGGTGGCCCACACGCTGGTGATCGATGGTGCAGCTGCATTCTATTCATTATTCGTGCAAACTAATTGCTCATTGCACACGTTCTCCCCCGGGTTGCCGTTGTAGCCTAGATGAGCTGAGGTGAGTTGTTTGTGCTTTGTGTGCATTGCAATTTTCACTGGTACCTTCCAACGTATCCCCAACTCCGAACCACCCACACCCGGATTCGGAACGACTGGGAGGAGGAAGCACAAAAAAATACAGTGCATCAGATCGCCCCATCGCCATGGATGCACTTTCCCGAATCGTTCGGGAGCTGGCACGAAGCCGGCTGGAGCCAACGAACTGGAAACAATGTGATATGCGGGCTTTCGGGCCGCGGCATAGGTCATGAACGTTACCTGCCGCTGCCACCGTGCCGTGGCCATTGTGTTGCACCCTTACGTAAAATTGGTGAGTGCGCATGGTTCTCAACTTCAGGCACTTGCTTGATTTATCGCGGGTTAAGATCGTGGACGGGGAAGATTAATGAGGTGACACGCTTTATTCGCTCTGCTCGGTAACAAGCGATTCGGCTAGGGTAGACAAATCTTGCGTGAGAATTTTTGAAAACGCCAGAGGCATTTTCTTCAAATGAAAGATGTTGAAAGTGTTCGATAAACTAGTTTTCTTCCTGGCTAAATTCGTTGATCAGTTAGTATTACACTTTCAAACACTTATGCCAACTCCAAACGTGATATTCCAAACATATTCTGTTCGTGTACATGCCTAGGCTAAAGTGCATCCGCTCCCAGCAATGAGTAGCCCATGAGAAGCCAAACTCCTCCTCCGAAATGAGCGCATCTCACGCCAAGGGAGGCTATGACACTGACAGTTGCTCTCCTCACCAAGTAGGCTAATTACAGTGCACACTCAAAAGACGCGCGCGGATACTACAAAGACGCATAAACAAGCACAAAAAAACAACGCGAAAAATTCACCACTCTGTTTGCGACGCATCTTTTGCAGCGATGTCTTTGAACCCTTCCATTTTTTTGTTGCTTGCGATTTCTCACAATTCATGCTCAGATTTGGTTTCTTCAAGCACACTTTTGCTTTCGTTTCGGCGTGTGCGGAGAAATTGTAGCGTTTTGTAACGCAAGCGCTGCGCAAGCTTAAGCGCTGCACGGCGAGATCGATAAGCTTCCAGTTTGTTGGAGCTTCTGTCAAGATTTTATCGGGTGTTACTGCTCCGTGCCACTGCACAAAGTATAGGCGTATTGGGTTGGCAAGCAAGTTTGAAGTGTTTTCACTTATTCCTTAAATTTTTTAAAGAAGATTTCATGCAGGAATGTCAGATCTCAAATGTCTTAATGACATGTGCCCGCCTTCCACGATCGTTGGCTAGCATAAGAGAATGGTTACACTTGATTATGTTTCAGCTGTCACCCAGCAAGGGTTGCTTGTTATGGACGCGTTGCAAGTGGTTTTCAATATTAAGGTGACATGCTCTACAAATCTACTTCTACAGTGCACATTCACTCGTTTGCGGTTTTTTAGTTTGCCGTTTTCTAGTTTGTTGTTCGCTAGTTCGCGGTTGTCAAATGTATCTGCCAAATTTGTTGCAGTTCAATGTTTGGCTTGCTTTGATCAATTGAGCTGCTGTGGTGAAAATGTACAGTTTTGGGACAGAAAAGTGCATAAAACTAAGAAAATATCAGTATCAGATCCAGTGTAACATACATAATGTGCAAATAACGAATAAATCAAAATTAAAACAAATGCAAAATGCAATTTAACAAATTAAAATATGGGGGACAGGTTGAAATGTCATTCACTGGTTTGCGGGTAATCGATTTCAAACTAGTGAATGTGCACTGTACTTCATTCGAAGCGGACATTTGAGGGAACCCAGAAACACATCAACAATCGGTAACATGTTGCAGCTCCGGTCTTAAACTATTTGGGTCAAATTGTTTGGGAAGTCTGCAAGAATTTTGGCACGCCAATGATAACTTGTCAGAATGATAGGGGAATAATGTGGCAATATAGTTAATACTAGCGGTAAAGATTCCTGCACACTGAATATTAACTATACTGAATATTAACTAACTGAACATTAACTTCAAAGCTTTTATTGGAAAACGCTGGAAACTTACTTGCAGAGCCAATATCTATCCAAACATGTAAGCTTACAAGCGTCACAAAGTAGATTACCATCGTCGCCGCCCTCGGGTTGTTCATTTTCGTTATCTTTTCATTAGGCAAAAAATACTCTCCTTGTTTGGCGGTGCGAATCGTACCGGGTGTGTGTGTGTGTGTAAACGACGTGACGATTTCTGCCGCCCGGTTCGCTATCGGTATCTCGTATCCAATTCGTTCCATTGGCGTTCAGGAAAGTAAACAATCGTTTAGGATCGCCAGGTGCTAGGTGCTGCCGGTGCCGGGGCCGGGGATGCTGCCATGTTGGTTCTCCTTGGCCATCGTTTATTTATCTACAATCGGTTTCTGCACGCTTTTCCGGGCACTCCATTGCAAACATCGTCTCCGTCGTTGGAGGAGGCACCGTTTAATCGCGCTTTTTTTTGTTCATCGTGCGGTAGTGTGCCTTTCATGTTGTTGGTTTACTATTTTGTCGCGCGAAGGCGGTTTACGCCACGGTTAGATAATCCATGCGCAAACCGCGATTGCATTGGGGTTGCTATAATGTTTGCGCCGTGGAACGCAGAGGGGCGCGCGCGCGTTTTACTTTTACTTTCGGCACCCACCGTTCGGAGGAAGTTGCTGATAGTAATGAATATTCTTCGCCCGCTGCAAGAGCCCGGTGAAGCGAGTAGCACGTGTTTAGTATAAGCTTTCGATCTGCAATTTGGCACTGGATACCATGTTAAATTCATTACTTTCCGCAACTCCGAAATCTGATACTGGCTGATAAAACAAACAACTGGTTTGCACTTTTTTTCTTCTTTTCGTCCCCCACCCCAAACAATAGCCTCATCAGGTACTTCGACAGCGGCGACAACGGCGCATAGCAACGGCTACATTACAAGATGCATTACCTCATCAATTTAAAGGGCGAAAATATTCCATCCATTACCGCACGCCATTGCCATTGCCGCGTGCTCCCAGAAGGTTTCGGTCATCAGTCATCAGGCTGCTGGAAGCTAATCGCAAATACTGCCTCAACCGCATGAGATCATCGAATGCCAATACGCGAGAAGCAGAAACGCTTGTCAAGGCCGATCGAAGGTCTCGATCGTCTTCCTTTTATTGTAGAGGGGAACTGCACGGTTGAGGTAAACGTAAATCAACCGTGCTTGGAGGAGGGTCATCACTGAGGGTGAAGATGCTGACTGTGAATTCGGTAAGATGCATTACCTCATCAATTTAAAGGGCGAAAATATTCCATCCATTACCGCACGCCATTGCCAGTGCCGCGTGCTCCCAGAAGGTTTCGGTCATCAGTCATCAGGCTGCTGGAAGCTAATCGCAAATACTGCCTCAACCGCATGAGATCATCGAATGCCAATACGCGAGAAGCAGAAACGCTTGTCAAGGCCGATCGAAGGTCTCGATCGTCTTCCTTTTATTGTAGAGGGGAACTGCACGGTTGAGGTAAACGTAAATCAACCGTGCTTGGAGGAGGGTCATCACTGAGGGTGAAGATGCTGACTGTGAATTCGGCTCAGTAAGGTGTTCTTCCCGAGGTTGATCGCCATCAGAAGAATCATTTTGCACCAAGCAGCAAGATAGTGCATCGCAGCTCGATTGTCGCAGCCCGATAACGAAGCTGTCTTCTTTGAAGTTACGGTGGGAAACGGACGCCACTAGCAGAAGAATGGAGCGATCTGCTAAAATTCTCACCATTCTAGTCAGTTTCTAGTGAGTTCCATTTCCGATATTGGAGTTGCGAAACGAGGCAGCGATCGGCGGATATGCTTCTCGCTCTGCTGCATGAAATCGCACGCCTCACGCCATAGCACCAGGATGCAAATTAATTTGCATATTCTCTTCCATTTCCTGGGGGTCGTCCGGTTGCATCAAGCGAGACTTCCAACGACATCCGAAAGTTATCGCGCGAACACGACGAAAGCAATGGAAGCTAGCTAGGCGGCGACGAAAAAACGATTAATAAACACGTACGCAAGTTAACAACATCCCGGGCCGGGCGGCAACACTCGACAGCTCGAATCCCAATATGGCAGGCGTGCGCGGTCGAAAAGGTCGATAAAATTTTACGCCACTTGCTGTGGCGTGTGTGTGTGTGTGTCAGTCCCGCACCGGAACATGTCGCCGATTCGCCGAACGACGGCTACAGGTCGGAAATCGGTCTTTTTGTACCGACTTGCTTGCTGGCTGGCGTCGCCGAGCAAGTGAAAACGGTAAATTATGATGTGTTTGTCATTATCGGCGATGTTTTATGCTACGCCGCCCTAAACGCGGTCTTCCCGCATGACTGTTGCGCATGTGGAATGGTTGCTGTTTCTGCTAAATAATGAGCAATTACACATCTTTTCACATTTTCTCTCGCGGTACGATGGTTCCAGTGCGCTGGGGTTTTGCGTTTCTACTAACGGTGGCAAGTTATGTACCTTTTGGGATATTAGCTGTAGCGTTGGGCAATTGAATCCGGATCGGAGTCCGGGATTCGATCCTAAATATGGATTTGGGGTTTTTCATCTCAGGGTTGTGATCTGAATTTAACGTTTATCCACTACAACATGCCAGATCTTCAATGACTTTCTCGGATTCAATTGTCCTCTTATGGATAGAACATACAAGAGAAACGATCACGACACAGTCGACATAGCAGCCGACGAATCCCATCGATAATCTCAGCTCCACTTACAAGTACAATGTAGAACAACACGTCCACAACGCAGCACAAGCAAGACGGCACGCTGAACAGAATGACAAGCGCATCTTGAGTATGAGTCACAGGCGGGGCCAGCTTTTTGTGGATTAAATTTAAACCTGTCGCCAGCCGCATCCCATCGCTGGCAGGAGGTTTGCAATCGCATGTCATGCATGCCAGGCATTCGCACTCCCCGGAGACACCCGTGCAGAGTGATATAATTAGCTGCGCGCCATGTGCGGGAAACAAATATATGGGTAGCGCATGACTAATGGCTGGATTGGAGAGTGAAAGTTGTTTGCAGCGCCGACTGATTAGAGTGATATCTTCATTCGTAGCACAGAAAAGGGCGCTACGTACGCGACTTCCAACGACATCCGAAAGTTATCGCGCGAACACGACGAAAGCAATGGAAGCTAGCTAGGCGGCGACGAAAAAACGATTAATAAACACGTACGCAAGTAAACAACATCCCGGGCCGGGCGGCAACACTCGACAGCTCGAGTCCCAATATGGCAGGCGTGCGCGGTCGAAAAGGTCGATAAAATTTTACGCCACTTGCTGTGGCGTGTGTGTGTGTGTCAGTCCCGCACCGGAACATGTCGCCGATTCGCCGAACGATGGAGTCGGAAATCGGCCTTTTTGTACCGTCGTGCTTGCTGGCTGGCGTCGCCGAGCAAGTGAAAACGGTAAATTATGATGTGTTTGTCATTATCGGCGATGTTTTATGCTACGCTGCCCTAAACGCGGTCTTCCCGCATGACTGTTGGGCATGTGGAATGGTTGCTGTTTCTGCTAAATAATGAGCAATTACACATCTTTTCACATGTCAGTCCCGCACCGGAACATGTCGCCGATTCGCCGAACGACGGCTACAGGTCGGAAATCGGTCTTTTTGTACCGACTTGCTTGCTGGCTGGCGTCGCCGAGCAAGTGAAAACGGTAAATTATGATGTGTTTGTCATTATCGGCGATGTTTTATGCTACGCTGCCCTAAACGCGGTCTTCCCGCATGACTGTTGGGCATGTGGAATGGTTGCTGTTTCTGCTAAATAATGAGCAATTACACATCTTTTCACATTTTCTCTCGCGGTACGATGGTTCCAGTGCGCTGGGGTTTTGCGTTTCTACTAACGGTGGCAAGTTATGTACCTTTTGGGATATTAGCTGTAGCGTTGGGCAATTGAATCCGGATCGGAGTCCGGGATTCGATCCCAAATCTGGATTTGGCGATTTTCATCTCAGGGTTGTGATCCAAATTGAACGTTTATCTATATGTTTATCAACTACAACATGCCAGATCTTCAATGACTTTCTCGGATTCAATTGTCCTCTTATGGATAGAACATACAAGAGAAACGATCACGACACAGTCGACATAGCAGCCGACGAATCCCATCGATAATCTCAGCTCCACTTACAAGTACAATGTAGAACAACACGTCCACAACGCAGCACAAGCAAGGCGACACACTGAACGGAATGACAAGCGCATCTTGAGCATGAGTCACAGGCGGGGCCAGCTTTTTGTGGATTAAATTTAAACCTGTCGCCAGCCGCATCCCATCGCTGGCAGGAGGTTTGCAATCGCATGTCATGCATGCCAGGCATTCGCACTCCCCGGAGACACCCGTGCAGAGTGATATAATTAGCTGCGCGCCATGTGCGGGAAACAAATATATGGGTAGCGCATGACTAATGGCTGGATTGGAGAGTGAAAGTTGTTTGCAGCGCCGACTGATTAGAGTGATATCTTCATTCGTAGCACAGAAAAGGGCGCTACGTACGCTAATGATGCGCTAGGCATAATGAACAGATCTCGTGTCGAAGTAGCTCTCTGAAGGTTTACTCGTTGAACTTGTTTCGGAGAAGCCTTCGTCGGAAAGTTACTCGATGTGGTTCTGGGAGATCTTCCAGCTGTGCAAACAAACGCATAAGGAACACTCACACACACACACGCCACACACTTGTGGTTTCATATGAACGTGTCTAGCTTCATCTCATACGATCAGATCTCGATCACTACCATCCAGCAAGAAACACCACCTAAAAGGGAGTTCTCTCACCAAAAACTTGCTCTCCAAAATTGCATCTTCACCTTAGCTGCATTCCATCGTTCGAGCAACAGGGTTTTCGCCCCTTCTCTCTTCGCATCGCACCCCGCCCGCGTTGTCAAGCGAAAATTATCTTCATAGCACGAATTCCTGCGGTGCACACTGTGTTCCGACGACGACTCCTCCGGACACTGTGGGCACTGTGACGTAATCGTCACAGCACGTAATCGAAGGTGCCTCTTCTAAACCCCTGCCTGCCTGCCTGCTTCCCCCTTTCTCGACGTGGCATCGGGCGAAGATGCGCCACAAAACGGAACCGACCACGGACCGATTGGATCACCGATCGTCGCCAGATTTCGTCTCCACCAGCCCAATAGCCCAATGGCCCAAGGTTACGACGCGGTTTGCTCCCATCGCCACCATCATCATCATCAGCGTCGTCACAGCTTCGGTCGCATGATCGTTTGGTCATTCCCGCTTAACCCTCCTGCTCGCATTAGAGTGAGCTCCTTGGGATACGGTATTGCCGATCACTGGCCCATTCGCTCAGTGATTAAATCTCGCCACATTTCGAACGGGTGACCTAAGAGGAGTTACCTAGCTCGCGCATTGCAACAACTACTTAACCTGTCCGGTGCGATGACGCAGCATGATGGGGCGGACCGTACGATCGCTGCTAATCACCGCCGGAGAAATGCAGACGAACACGGTGGCACGGTTTTTCTTTGTCTCCGGGAGTCTAATTAGTGGACCGCCAGCCCTGAGCAAGTGAGCGTACTCCGATGAGACCGTCCCCGGTGTACCAACCGCGCCACGCCGTGCGGCATTGCGCAGCAAACAAATTGGAACCGAAGGTAGAACCGGGATCGAAGATCCGACGCCATCGGATCTCGTGCGGTATACACTCGCTGGAGCGTCGTTTGAAGCGTGACTCTCGACTTGGGGCGCATCGAAGCAAGCGACGACGGCGACAGGAGATTGATGTAATTCTTTCCGATTTTCTTCGCGAACAAACCGAGCAAGAAGGAACCATGGTACCTATACGGAGGTGTTCCATTCTGTATGCTAGAGTGTGTGTGTGTGCGCACGCCCTGAACTTGCTCAACGTTGTTGGACATGTTGCGGTGTGCATGTGTGTGTGCACACCACCTTCCCACAAACCTCCCCAGCACACATGGCACATCAAACCGCCGGGCTCATCATCTTCCATGTTGCGAGAGACCTGGAGAGACTTCCCTTTCGATCGGTCAGAAACCGGTTCGTGCTTCCTCCGTGCGCAGTGGGAACAAGACGGGCGGAGATATTTATTACCGTCATATACCGCACACTCACACGTGCTCGCGTCCGCCCCAGCCTCGGAGTCCAGCCACGGCGGGGTTGCTCGGGAACGGCAAAAATACATACATGAGCGAGCCCAGATCGTTCCGTTTCGTTCCTGTGCCTGCAGGCAAGCGCACACCGTCTGCGAACCAGGTCCTGAACTTTGCAATCATGCAACAGCCCTCTCCTGCGCTTCGGGCGGACGCTTGGAAGATGCGCTACCCCCACCGTACGAGCGACCATGTCATTGCCTCACGGGTTACTTCGATCGCGGCGAGCTGTGGTTGCTCATTCTCGGCGATAGAAGAGCACAACTGAAGCTGCTGTAGCCTTGTTGCTCTCGGACGCACGGAACTGCAATTTGTAGTTTTGCGTTTTTGCTCGAGAAGTTACAATCGCGTGTCCGAAAGACTAGCGAGCTTAGAGGTCAATACCACGGGAATATTAGGAGAGAGAGAGGCGTATATGATTCGAGCCGCAGAACAGCACAGACAGGAAAGATTAAACGAGCATAGAGAACGGGCAATTTGTACGGTTCTTCCATGGTCCCTTCGTTCTATCGATGTGGTACCATAAACGAGACGTTCCAGCACGAACATTTTCTTCCGGACATACAGGGACAGATGAAGTAGATGCTATTGGGCGTTAGAAAAGAACCCTAGCTAATCTACGTCCGATGTAAATTTTCTAGAATCTCAATTTTATCGCATTCCACCATAAAAACGAGTTCTTCTCTGGAGACCTCCCTTGCGAGTTGTTCTTAGCAGGAGTCTGTTCAGAAATTGAATAATCAATACCTTGGAAACGAGAACTCCAAGGGGCTTGGAATAGAGATCTGCATATTCACATTCATTATATTCCACGTAGCAAACAGAATGCAGCATAAACATCTTGATCCCGCCGAACCGTAATCGTATTCGAAATTCACTTTCACTCTTTAATTTCGTAACCCATTACCACTGGTGGTGGCCCCCGATGGCTGCCCATCTGGCAGACTGGAGCCGGCCGGCGTGCTGAAACATCGATGAAGGTCTCCGTTTCGGGCGTGATCAGCTGATCCGCAGCTAATGAATCTGATCATTTAAGCCTCATCATTACCCTTACCGTGCGCAGACACACGGAACCTTAACATCCCATTACGGTGGTGGTGGTTTTTTTATCGCCCACCGTCGCATTGCAAATCGAAAGCAAACGAAATTCAAACGCGCCATTACCGAGCCGTACCATGTCCGGTACAGCGGAGGGAGGGATGATTTCTCCCGTGCACAAACAGTCGCATAATAATGTATCATAATCGCCACATTAGCTGGTCTGTTCTGTTAATTGGATTACGTGAGTACGAGACACGGGGCATCCGAGCAAGCTGTGACCACCAGGCTGCAGTGAAATTCGGTACCGTCCGTGCGCATTTCATCAAGGCTGCACTGGAGCATGAGACAGTTGAGGTTTTTAACGCGTGTGTCGTGCTCACGCTCAAACTTCCGTTTCGGTAGCGATTAAGCCGTTGTGAAGTGACTAAAAATTGAATTCTAAATCTGAGATTAAAGTTCCCACCAGCAAGCGCACTTGGAATAAAACAAACCGGAGATGCTTCGGTGCGGGTTTCTAACCTCAACTAACCTTGGATCTGGATGGCTCCTCTGTCGGCACAACTGCGGACCTGTCTGTACGTAATATTTCAACCGATTTTAAACCACCAAAGTCAGTGTTTAGATCACACGCGCGGAGTTGTTCTACTAACAGCGATTGATCGGCATTGAAGGGCATCGCACCGATTTGCCGGACTTTGGTCACGTCTCTTCCGTCATCCGATGGCAATGATGATACGCTCAACCGTTTCGCAGCATTTCGATTGTCTATTCACTCAGCGTTGATCATGCAAAAAAACAAGATCAATAAATAAACAACCGAACCCCCCCTGGAAAAGGTTGACGTGCATTTAATTTGGTCGTTTTTATTCACCGAACGAAATCGAACCGTTAAATCGGTTCGGAAGTGAAGCTGCCGCCATCGTGTGACCTTAACTTTGACACACACCGTGTGGACGGATTTGCGGTGACCACCGTCATCATTAGAACGTTTATTATGAATGCTATCGATGTTTTGGATAAATAAGCGTCGACCTTGGGCGAATGGTTCACAGGATTCCGTCACTTCACCGCTGGTATGTTTGCATTGTTCCGCTGCCGATACGCCGGTATCGCTTTCAGGTTTATCGCAATCACCGATGCCTCCGTGCTGAGCTGCGTAAGCAAGAACTCACAGCCAATGACTCACGGTGCGCTATAAAACCGTAACGCCAACGATGATTAATGCAACAAAATGCCCTTTTAATATCACATCACGTATCATGCGGCGGGGAGTTTTACTTCCTCACTGGCAGCGTGCGCGCGCTGGAATTTCCAGACGACTTTTGTTCTCGCATTCTTGTAAGCTCTTCTACGTTTCTTGCCTTCGTTTTTCCACCCATCCGTTTCCCAAACGCACGATCGATCGTCCGATCCGACAAACAAGCAAACCCCGGATGACGTAATTTGATCGTTGTTCTGCTGTATGACACGGAGAAGTCGAAAACAACAGCATCGAAAAGAGAGAAAGAGAGAAACACGATTGACACAAACCAAACACCGTAACCTACGACATGCAAAAACAACATTCGCCATGTCCGGTTGCTATGACGATCTTCTAAACAAAAAAAACGAGGCCCAGACGATCAAGTATTCCGATTGCTGTCTCCTCTGGGGAGAAAGAGTGAGCAAGCAAATGACGTTTTTTGTTTTATCAGCTCCCCCTCGTCAACATTGGATGCTGATGGAAAATGATGTCTTAAACGTCGGACTACTGCAGAGACGCTGTAAACATCCCATTGACCAGCAACCATGGGAAACGGGCCAATCAGTGGTTGCCAAAAATTGCCCCAACTGCTCACCAGATGTCCCGGAGGTCATCGACGAGAAAGTCGCGACTATCTTTCTTCCCGCCTCGCCACTGGGACGAAGTTATCGCGAGTCGGACCAGTTTCGGAGCGGCGGGACGTCAGCGTCATGTCAATTCATAACCATGGCCAGTGGCTGCAACGCATGTCAATCGCAGCACACAATGTTGCCAGCGAGTTCTCGCACCGAACCTCTGACTCGATTAACGTCGACAGTTTGCACTTTCGTCGAGTTTCTTCTTCCAAATCGGCAACCTCCAGCAGCAGAGTGTGGCGCGCTAATGTGTGGGCCACAGAGTCCGCGGAAAAACCTGCTCCAAAAACTAGCCCTCACTCGGCTGCCAGGGGAGGAGGGAAACGGCGTTATATGATCGAGCATTTCCCGGCACCCGGAGTCGGAGTCGGGCTCCCTGCAATTTCTGCGCGCGGTGAAACGCTTTGCGTAAAGCGAAACACAAACCTATTGCGTATTTACTTCTTGCGAGGGGGCGAATTTCGAAAGACCCGGCAGATCCGTGGACCGTAACAACCTGTCACTCGTGCACAACAGGTTGTTGGTTGGCTGGGGAGAAACGATCTCCAATCGCATGCGTTCCATCGGGAACCTACCGGGGTATCGTAATCGTTGGCGGTTCGTTCGTGAGCTTCGGTCATTAGAATTAAGTTGTTTGTGATGCGCACTGTTCCAGCGTTTCACGCGACACGGAAACGACCGTGACGGAAGATTTTGAAATTCACATTTCTTCTAGTCCCTTCTCTTGTTGCCATCGGTGACACATACATGCACACACACACACACGCGTTCGCTGTCGTGCTGTCGATTGCGAAGTTTCGCGTATCGCTGATAAATATGGATGAAAAAACACGTTCCAGCCTATCTTCTTGTGACGAACACAACGCCGTGTCTCACTGGGTGTGGGGTGGGGGCTGTTCTTATCGTTCTCATTTGCACTTTGTACACGGTGGGGCCGTGTCGAGAGATCGAAATCGTTCTATCACTTAGCGTCGACGCTGTTTCTCCAGCTGCTGACCGCCACCGCCACCACGTGATTTATCAAACGCTGCGTTTCTCCCGGGCCTCGATGTGGCACCGAGAAAATCCAGTTTCATTCTGTTGTTTCCTCTCCCAAAAACAATCCGCTTCAGAATATCTGAGCGGCGGACCTGTAGCGGAATTTTGAAACGGCAACCGTGGCGAGATGTTTTCGACCCGGCACGCATAGGCGAATGGAAAATTAGCAAAGACATTAGCGACCGTGACGGGCGTCAGCATCGTCACCAGTTTAGCATGGGCAGCTGGTAAATGGCTTTTGAGCGTTTTTAATTCGATTAGCTCCTGTGACGAACTGTTTGATATAGGAATTAACACGCCCGCTGCAGAAGTGGGCCATCGGATGGCTTGGAACAACAAACAAAAAAAACTTCGGGGTGCAATTCGATGGAATGTGTTTCCCATCATCACATGATCGGGTTGTTGTTTTGTTACGCAGGCCGTT
>KZ072376.1:710-19156 GCA_002091845.1 Anopheles cracens
CTGTTACAACTAACACGTTTGTTCAGATACAAATAAATCGTTGGTATGGATGTTCTGAAATGCTGAATATATTACAATTTTCATAAACCCTTTTCATAAACATACACACTGGACGTTTTTGGCTTGCGACCTTCCACTCTCTTTCGACTCGTGAGTCACTGGTTAGTTATGTCGAATGCAAAACTCCTTGCGCATACTCGTAAGCTCAATCAGTGTCACTTACTTTCACGACGCACGACACTGTTGGAGCAACGAACAAATTTGCATAAGCGCCATTATACCTTCTAAGCAGATGAAGTTCAACATACAAAATGAAGGCATTGTTGGCAGCTCCATTTCAGTTTCGCTTCTGTGCGGCAGGAAACGATAGAATGTAAACAAAACGCTTAGGTTCCAAACACGGCGAGCGCACACAGCAGTCTCGATGACTCATCGACGTGTTTACAGCTGCGGTAGCTACGACACGCAACAGGTAGGCAGGGCGTGATGGGACCGGTGGGATCAGCCAAACAGTCCTATGCAAGGCGTAGCAGTGCCGTAAGTCTGGACGTGCCGAGAAACTAACGCGTGCCTGGATGTGCTGGGCGCCTACAATGGTATCCATGGGTCTTACACGCGGCGCAACCACCGACATCCATCATGAATGGACGGTGGTGGGAAAGGTCGCGGTGAAGGTGGTTGTTGAACAGGGGTTTGGAAGGTCGCTAGCTGAGATCGTCTACTGCGGTGGTATGCAGCGGGCTATGCCTACATTGTCTAATGCAGTCGTTCTCATACTCACACATTAATAGGCATTTCAGAGAAATGTGAGATATAATGAAATGTAAATTTTAACCATATATATTACTATGCCTCGTGGGCATAGCGTCATCTTCAATCTAAACAATTTCGAAACAGTTTTAATTAGGGTTTATGAATTTGTGCGACTGATGTGTTTATGAAATATTCAACAATTTCTTTTTTTCTCGTAGCATACCTTAGACACCAATGCATTCGATTCTAGCATCCCTCCTTTGCTATGCTAATGGTTAATTGTTTAGTCAGAATCTTCGAGAAACTCGATGTACTTGAAAATATATTAACTGAACTATAGTTTTATTTAAGCATTTCCAAGTAAAGGCGTATACGTCTCTAAATAGCAGTAGAGCTTTGTTGCTCTTTGTGATCTGGTATCTATTTACAAGATATCAATAACGTATCACAGGTTAGTATGAATCTATACTAACGTCCTTTTTTCTCCCTTGCATGATTAAGGGACATGTTTTTCCTATGGTTTATGAGGTTGGGCTGAACTAAACACCTGAAACCGCAGTCATTCGAGTTGAGAGGCGCTGGCTGGCATCGGCTGACAAATGGTCAGCCACCTAGCCGAATGGTCAGGTGCGTGGTACACAAGAACTGCCAAACAATGCCCGCCAGACGCATGCATACACGCAGAGGGGTGACTGCAAGGGGTTGATCGTGCACGTAAAGGAGGCGAGGCGACATACATTTGACGTGAGGCGCTTCACGACTCCCCCGGCGGCAATTCCCAACCCCTTCACCTGTGCTAACACAGTGTTGTGTGTGTGATGTGTGGATGCGTAATCTCCGTACCAACATCAACAACGGCCAACAGGTTAGCATAGGTAGCAACACAACACCTTTTCGTTCTGCGTGTGTGCATGTGTATATAGGCTGTGTGGGTGTGTTAGAGAGTGAGAGAAAGAGAGCCCAGTATACGATCATTGGCGAGAACACTGCGTTTGCCATGCACAGGGACGTCAAACTCCCTTGAGAATGCGGACCTGACAGGGGTTCGATAAAAAATTGGTAAGTTCTCGGTAAGTTAAGACATTTATTTTTTTATTTAATCGGAAATGACGGCCTGGCCGTATTGCTTACTATCTAAAGCATTTCATTTGTGTTCATTTGTAAAGAAGATAATAACTTTTCAGTTGTTTCATCATCTTCACACATTACCCATTTATCACATGTTTAAATTATATAAAACAAGTTTTTATTTAACTAGTAGTTTTTCCACAAATTCATCAAAATGAAAGCATGTAAAAAGTAATATTAATAAGTAATACAATCTACAAACCACACCTTTATCCCCCAACTCGAAAACTCGAAAAAGTGATATTTTCATAAATTACATAAAAATTGTGTCGCCAAAATGTATAAGTGTTCTTCAAATTTATTGATTCTAATTGTTTATAGCATGTTATATTTATTACAGATTTTATGATTATAATATTTTTATTTCTATTGTTATTGTTTATCACAACTACATTTAAACTAACATTGCTTGATAAATATGAGCCCAACGCTTATAAATTTTCTTTCATATTGTGTTTTGAGTTGAGGAGGTTATTAACGTTGAATACATATTCAAAAACTGATGGACCTTAAACTAAACGTATAAACGTATACCCTGTTTATATGATGAATGTTGAGACTATATACTATTATAACATTTCTCTGTGTTTGATTACTGAGCAATACTGAGGTAACAACAGAAGAACACTAGGAGTAATATTTAACCATCACATAAATCCTCAGTATTTTCATTCTTTCTTTTTTTGTTATTAAATGAAGCAACTAAAATTTAGAGCAAAAGTAAATAAGAGGTTTAATGGCCTGTATAGTTTAAAAATTACAGCAGTAGCTTTAACAACTACAAAATTAGAAAACAAAGAGATAAACACCTTTATTCCCCTTCAACTAGTGAAACAGCCAGTCAGAATACAAGGCATAACCAAGTCATGACAAGCAACAATAGCAGGCAGGACATGTATAGGTAGTTCAGCCAACGGTAACCAAATTGTAGTGCATAGATCAAACCCCGTAGGTGTTCTGTAAACAATGTTTGACTCTCGCGGGCCGTATGTTCGACATCCCTGCAGCGGGGTTTCGTGTGGGGAGAGGTGGAGGACTCCATCAAACCGATGACAGTGAACGCGCGGAATGGGCGAGGGAGAGGCGGCGGGCTGCCAAAGCCTTCTGCGCGTCACCATATGAGCAGAGCAGTTAATGCTGCCAGCGAGTGTGATCGGTCGGTTGCGGTGTGTCTCACCCTCAGAAGCTTCGAAACTTTCAGTGCGTGCGGTCGGTTCGAGTCGTGCACCGGGAAAGCTTTCCCAGTGCAATCCCGGGGTTAGTTTTCCCACCCCCCCTCGCAGCTGTTACAGTGTTACAGTGGTGAGTGCATGCGGGCCCGGGGCGCACATTTCCGGTTCCGTTTTTGTGTGTTGGTTTGTTCGTTTGTTCGGTAGTATGCGGTGAATCTTTGTTACAGAGGAATGTTTTGCAAAATTGTGCCAAAGTCGCTCCAATCAAACTGCTCCACCGTTCAACCCTGCTCGCAGTGCTGCAATGTACAAAGTGGACTGCACGCTCTGACCTTGAGCTGCAATGTTTCCTGCCGGAAGCTAACATACGGCCTTTAAGTTCATACTCGAATGTTTGGGAGGGTTTACCTGCTAAACCAACGCGTTGTTCGTCGCTGCTGGTTTGATTTAGTAATGAAATGTGAGAGTGATCCGACTGGTTGTCGGTGTTCCAGGAAGGGTACGCAAGTGCAGAACAAGGTAGACGTGAAGACCACGCATTGATGCGATTCTAGTGATGCGTTGTCAAGACACGTGCGTCGTGCAGATGTGACGAGTGTGTGCGGGAAGTATACTCGATTGTTGCGAATTAGACTAGCAGCCTTGTGATGTGCGCTTTTCATCATGACGGCCTTACGGCCGCATCCGTCGGTGGGAAGATGGTTTGTTTTGCACATTGTCTCACGGAAGTCTTCGTTCGTGGCACATCCTCAAGATCCTCTCTCAACTAGGTTTTCCTAGCCATTTCTTGCTTTCTTCGACTTAATGTATACTCGCAGCCCGGGATAGTCAGTCCTGCGTGCGGGAAGATCTTGCGCTTGTGCACAGGATCATACGACCGCCCTTGTCCCACGGAAGTGCAGGCTCAAATTCTTGTAGCGCAACGATGGGCAAGAATTATTAGATGTTTCAAATCGAAACGGCTGAAGTTGCTGCTAGAACGTGTGGGAGGGAGCTGAGCAAATCTTATTTTCAACTAGCTACAAATACGACAACCTACACTTCCAGGTCCGCCTGGCCTGATCTTGTGCTAGATCCGCGTTGATGTAACTTCAGCTTTCATCGCATCCCTGCATTCGTGAGCGCGTTGTTGCGCATTTCATACCGTCGTAGCCTTCTGCGCGACGTGTGTCTGTGTGCTTCTGCCTGGACTGCACTACAATGCACTCCGAGGTCTGTGTACGGTGTTGTGGCAGACTGTGCGTCCAAGGCCTCCACCGGTGCGGTTTTCGGGGCGGTATGCATGCGGGGTTACAATTGGATAATGGCCGGGACCCAATTATGATGGCCGCAACGTTTTCCGCTTTTGCGCTCTTGATTGCGCGCTTGCCGTGCATATTAAACCACATCCACTGCGCGCCGATGGGGACGTATCATGTGCGTTATGGGGAGCGGATTCTCGCTTCCGAATCCGAACACTCGTCGGACACGCGCGCGCAAGGTGACGATGTGGACACGGAAGGGCGATGGCTGGTGGATAAGTTAATAGAAAGGGATTGTGTCAAGTAGCCTAGCAACAACAGTGCCACTTGCGGCTTGATTATGCACTAGCTCGCGTGGAGATGAAGGAATATGAGCAAACAAAACGGCACCGTGAGTCAAACACGGTTCGAAACAACACCGCTGACGAAGGTTTCGGAGTCGCCAAAGACGACGGTCGCATGCGGTGACTCATACTACAGCTTCCGGTTATGTTGTTTTTTTTAGTTGTTTGGAATCAACAACTGCTCGCTCAACCGTGTGCAGGAGCTCCGAGTTCCTGCGACAACTGCAAGTTTCTGGATGTGGATATCCCCAAACAGAAGCTCCGCTGGATGACCGCTCCGGAATGACTGACAGTCGACAAGGACTCCAGCGCTCGGTGCGAATGGCATTGATCCAACTTCTCGCATCACAATGTCTGCGTGTGTCCCAAAACAGACGAATGGATTGTACCGTTGCTGACGTCGGTGACGTCTTGCCAGCGCCAGAGCGATAGCCCCACTTGCCATATATCATCTCGAACGTGGCGACCATATCAAGGCAAAACGCTATCCACCCGCTAAGATAAAAGCAAACACGGTCGCGAGTACCAGATGATAGACAGTAGCCACGGACTTGTGGGCCAACGCACCGTACCAATTAGAGCCAGCGTGAGGGCAAATCCGCTTCATTTAGCGACTATTAATTTCTGTCTGTTAGCATGACCGCGCCGAGCGCTGGGATTTGGTTGGAGGAAGTAGGGATGGTAGGGAAACAAGTTTTGAAAATATTAAATCCCCATTCCAACTGCTTGATTTCAACAACACCCTGCATCTCAGTCGTCTGTACACAGGTTTGTTTTGTCTACCTTTTCTATAGAACGTTGGAGTAAAAGTCATCGTTTGGATTGAAAACAACGTGCTCAACTTTCAGTGATCCAAGCAGATAGAGAGAATGAGCGAGCGAGAGTGAGAGACGACAGCGATATCAACGTCACGTGGTGGGCTTTTTATCTCCTTCCTAGTAGTTAGCACTACTGTAGGAACAATATATGAGCGATTCATAGATGCTGATACAGTACTGGATGTAGATTTGGGACACGGAAAAGTATAGTAGTTACGGCGAGCGGATATCTGTCGAGCAGGTAGCGGATCAACTAATGACGTTGCGTTACATTCCACCCAGACAGGGTATTTCCAAGCATCAAGCGTCGTAGGTTAGATAGGGTGAAAAACTTTGATCGTGTTGACGCATGATGGTGAATGGCAGACGTGTCATGGTTTTATTATTATAAGTTTCCGATCTGGTAGTCGAACAAGGTATTGGATTCAAATCTACCGATATCTGACATCTCTACAATCATCGCTTACAAAGGCAGATTACATTTTTGGTGTTAACATCTACCAACGATCAGAGACTGAGAGTCAAAGTAAAGAATATAGTCCAAACCGGTACAAGGTCGTTTCCGAGAAGGACGCTGAAGGATATTCCCCGTCATGCCATGCGATGGAGCGTAGGTGCGATAACTGTTTCTGTTCATCGCTGTGGTAGAGCAATAAAAACAAAGGGGCTCGTTCGACTGAGATCCAATCGACTCACCGGTCGAACACGTGTGGGTTCGAAGAAAAGCGAAACACTGAACGACCGGTGACTCCTTTCCCATCACGTGGGTCAGGGCACACCGGAAGCGACAGGCACGCTACCGTGCACGTGTGTTTGCAAGGCATGGCATGGACGATCTGGTCGATCTGGCTTTTTCTAGCTTTCCTGCCTTTCTTACTGCATGCGGAAACGGACGAGCTCACCGTCCGCAAACAAGAAAGCTCACAGATTGGAATCAGCTCGTTCGAAGAAAAGATTCTAGCGGCAGGTCTACCTCTCGACGTACGTGCATTTTACAGCTGTCGCTTTAAAGTGATTGAGTAATACGGCAAAGTAATACCGACAAAGAGCGTGCAGCTTAGCGGTGGTGCTCGCGTGTCCACATGCGGTTGTCCGGTTGTGTACGGGCCTGTTTACACCGCAACTTACAGGCCCAAGTGTCGCCGGAGTATGTGCATTGATCACCAGTACCACACACGCATGTGTTGGCTCGGGACGGACACGGTTGCGATGCGTCCCATTACATCGATCGATTTGCTGGCAGGCCCCAGGTGTGTTTCTCGAAAGTGTTCCACAAAGGTAATTCCCGGGAAAGGTAGACAATGCACCGCGCAATTATCGTTCAACATACCAGGCTCGGCAAGTGTTGTACGTTCGAGATTTTGATGCGTTTCGATGATTCGATAACAAACTATGGCTTCATAACTGCCTCCGGACGATGGATGGATGGCGATTTCGTGCGGGAGAAAACCACCTACTTATATGGTCCTTTGAGGTGGATTTTGCAACCATGCGCTAGAACACGTGCACAGAGACCCAATTCTTAACCTTCACGGTACGTCGACACCCTGGCGCGACAGTGAACCTGAACCCGTTGTAGGCTTTGATGAATGATAGGAATGTACATTGCGTTGTTAGTCGAGGCGGGTGGCGAGGTTATACTTTATTTACTAGTACTTATACTAGTCTCTTCGTCAAGCTTTATTGAGCATACACATTCGTTCGGCTAGGAAGGTGACAATCTGGCAGCCATTCGCTCTACTGTTTTATCTACCATCCCGACTCTTTACTTAGTGGAATGAAAAAAGGGTCATGTACTTCCCTTTTCTCGTCGAAAAACACACTCTCTCGCAAACACTCCTTAGTCGACGCATTTTCCTTTCTAGCTTATTCGCACCGACGTATACGCGCTTTACGTGCAGCTTTATTAAACGACAAACTTTACAACCACAGAAACGAAGCAACGTCCAAGAATAGTGAACTTCAAAATGGTGCCGTACAGAATGTGGTCGGTGTTGGTGCTGGCACTGCTACTAGTGCTCCCGGACGGGTCGATGCCGGCCGCTCAGGCTCAGCAGTCGTCAGATCGCACAGGCGCCATCATCTTCCCGGATGAGCTGAGTACCCGGTACGAGCGGGCGCGGGAAACGCTGGCAAAGGAGAAGCGCGAATCTTCGCGGCGCCAGTACGACGAGGCAAGTGACGAATGGGATCGAGACGACGACGAATATGGCTATGGTTCGGACGAATTTTATGGGGTGAGTAGGAGCAGCGGAGTAGAGCTGGGGGGGATCTAAGGTACAGGTAGACGTGAGTGACGCACCTTTCGGCGTCGGTGTTCCGGTGGATTCCAAGTGTGGCTTTCCACATCATGAACACCCTCGTGTGGTCCGCGAATTGGAATGCCAACGCGTACGCTGAATATCGCCATGCGTCATCGATGGCCCCGAGCGGAACCATAATGGATGATTCAAGGCGCCCCTGGCGAACAATGATACGTTCGAATCGGGACATTGGAGGCACCCGGTGATGTTTGTGGGTTTGTATCAACGGTGCCGATCTTCACTCGTCAGGATCGGTACCAAATCCTGATTAGACGGTACCCTCTTTCAAACAATCCTTCCATTACTCCAAAGGAGAAGAAGAAAAAGTGTACTTGGATCAGTGCGTTAAGGCAGATCTACGTTTCGTTTTGAACTTTGTTTATACTTGACACGCTACAGCTAGTCACGTAATAGACGGAACATCCGGTGTCATTCTACTGACGCATAAGCTATGTGAGTTTGTTTTTTCTTCTACACGTACCTTTCCTCGATATGGATATAGTCTTGCCTTTAGGTTTTCCGTAAGAAAATATTAGGAAGTTCATGACTTAGGAACAGTTGCGTTACGAGTTCGAGTGTTCTTGAAACACAAAACATTGTTATGGTGCTTTACCTTTCAGGCATCGCAGACATCGTATGAAACAAAAGTTTTAGCAAACTCGTGTTGAGCTTCACGATAGGATACATTCATATGAATCGTTTGTGATAAACCATTCGAAATATGATTCGATTTTTGAGACGGCATGTATCACGGATGTGAATTCGGTTAGAATCTCGCTTTTTCATTTTCTGACCCATTTACTTACAACCAGACCTGAGTCACAGCGAGATGGTATCTGCGGCTGTTCATCGCTTTTATCTATTATAACCTGACTTACTTGTTAGATGCACTGGCTTATTATTGAACCTAATGTTTATTAACCTAGCATACAACAATAGCTGGATCTAATATCATGCGATGAAGTTATCATCGATAAAGGAGGTGCGATTGCGTTAGCGGAAGAAGACATCGTCGAGTCTGACCTTGGTAATACAGGGGAACCGAGGACTTGGAATTTTAATGAAGCAGATTTCACCGATATGTCATAATAACGATTGTTTGTACTGTATGTCGAGACATAATCATCGCACTAATATTCAATTGAAAATGAATCAAATAATTGCGTAGTATTAAGATTTCATGGCTAAGTTTTCATTTCATTTAAAACATAGTTTTCAACTGAATTTCGTTCACTAACTCGCTAACCGTTACAGACCGTTGCAGACCATTAAGATTTGATATTAACGATATGTTCTGAAAGGGGGGGATCTAAGGTACAGGTAGACGTGAGTGACGCACCTTTCGGCGTCGGTGTTCCGGTGGATTCCAAGTGTGGCTTTCCACATCATGAACACCCTCGTGTGGTCCGCGAATTGGAATGCCAACGCGTACGCTGAATATCGCCATGCGTCATCGATGGCCCCGAGCGGAACCATAATGGATGATTCAAGGCGCCCCTGGCGAACAATGATACGTTCGAATCGGGACATTGGAGGCACCCGGTGATGTTTGTGGGTTTGTATCAACGGTGCCGATCTTCACTCGTCAGGATCGGTACCAAATCCTGATTAGACGGTACCCTCTTTCAAACAATCCTTCCATTACTCCAAAGGAGAAGAAGAAAAAGTGTACTTGGATCAGTGCGTTAAGGCAGATCTACGTTTCGTTTTGAACTTTGTTTATACTTGACACGCTACAGCTAGTCACGTAATAGACGGAACATCCGGTGTCATTCTACTGACGCATAAGCTATGTGAGTTTGTTTTTTCTTCTACACGTACCTTTCCTCGATATGGATATAGTCTTGCCTTTAGGTTTTCCGTAAGAAAATATTAGGAAGTTCATGACTTAGGAACAGTCGCGTTACGAGTTCGAGTGTTCTTGAAACACAAAACATTGTTATGGTGCTTTACCTTTCAGGCATCGCAGACATCGTATGAAACAAAAGTTTTAGCAAACTCGTGTTGAGCTTCACGATAGGATACATTGTTCCCATCCTCTCACCACCCACTAACAACCCCGCCGCGACTAATTTTTACTTTTGTTTATTTCAACCCAGAAGGCCTACTGCTGACTATAGAGCCTGCACAAGTGTATAGTGGACGCGACAGACATTTTGTGAGTGCATCACAGAACTTGCGCAAACGTGTGTGAAAGTGAGTGGCTCGTATTAAACAGTGAAAAGCCACCTCCGCAAATTGGCGTAACGACAACGAGTGGCAACGAAAACGAATTAAAAACAAAAACGACAAACTTTACAACCACAGAAACGAAGCAACGTCCAAGAATAGTGAACTTCAAAATGGTGCCGTACAGAATGTGGTCGGTGTTGGTGCTGGCACTGCTACTAGTGCTCCCGGACGGGTCGATGCCGGCCGCTCAGGCTCAGCAGTCGTCAGATCGCACAGGCGCCATCATCTTCCCGGATGAGCTGAGTACCCGGTACGAGCGGGCGCGGGAAACGCTGGCAAAGGAGAAGCGCGAATCTTCGCGGCGCCAGTACGACGAGGCAAGTGACGAATGGGATCGAGACGACGACGAATATGGCTATGGTTCGGACGAATTTTATGGGGTGAGTAGGAGCAGCGGAGTAGAGCTGGGGGGGATCTAAGGTACAGGTAGACGTGAGTGACGCACCTTTCGGCGTCGGTGTTCCGGTGGATTCCAAGTGTGGCTTTCCACATCATGAACACCCTCGTGTGGTCCGCGAATTGGAATGCCAACGCGTACGCTGAATATCGCCATGCGTCATCGATGGCCCCGAGCGGAACCATAATGGATGATTCAAGGCGCCCCTGGCGAACAATGATACGTTCGAATCGGGACATTGGAGGCTAGAACACGTGCACAGAGACCCAATTCTTAACCTTCACGGTACGTCGACACCCTGGCGCGACAGTGAACCTGAACCCGTTGTAGGCTTTGATGAATGATAGGAATGTACATTGCGTTGTTAGTCGAGGCGGGTGGCGAGGTTATACTTTATTTACTAGTACTTATACTAGTCTCTTCGTCAAGCTTTATTGAGCATACACATTCGTTCGGCTAGGAAGGTGACAATCTGGCAGCCATTCGCTCTACTGTTTTATCTACCATCCCGACTCTTTACTTAGTGGAATGAAAAAAGGGTCATGTACTTCCCTTTTCTCGTCGAAAAACACACTCTCTCGCAAACACTCCTTAGTCGACGCATTTTCCTTTCTAGCTTATTCGGTTGACAAACGATTGGTTTCGAACTAATCTAGTCCTTTACACAATAGGCAGGATTTTTACACTTTCCGGTTTCATGATAATATCATGTTACATTGTTTGATAAATGGAAAATACCGCAGGGAAAACCTTACAAAAAAACCCTGGTCACATTGGTTACAAAACGTAGTAGATTCTAAGTTTTTTTTCTTTTTTTACGTCCAAGTTTCGTGTAATTGAAGATATCAAATTTATACATTCCAGCAGATGGCATTATTGAATTATTATCTCAAGAATAATTGTTTATATGGCAATACGGCCACAAAGGCCGTCATACTGATAAATAAAAAAATAATTATTTATATTTACTGGTTTTGGTCATTTTTTATATAAAAAACAACCTATGATGTTTTCGAAGAATGCTCCTATTTCAGAGCTACAACACATGCGGCAGAATAAGACGGGATTGCATAACAAAATGCAATTTGCAAACCCAGACTTGCATTTTATTACATTCGACTTGTTTTAGTATACTACTTTTTTCAATAACAAAAACTATATTGCTCAATACATCATGGGGTGAATAAACCTATCAGGACGTCAACCGGCCGCAACGCTGTTTGCTCGCGTGACTCATGCGTCTGGTGTTGTGCTCCCCATCGACGCTGAAAGCAATTCCAAAAGGAAATTGTGGCAGCATAAACCGGATACACATAATTTCTCCATCCTACGCGAGGGCCACTCGGCCACTCAGGAATGCGCAACTCGCACGGGTGACTAATCATCCAATCTTTGCCGGGTGCCGAATGTGCTAATGAAGATGCAGTTTACATGGTACACCGGTACTCGATGAGAATGTAATATATGTTGGAGACATGCTCACGATGCGCCGCTTTTTACCTCAACTTGTTCGTTATTGCATTATAAACATCTATTTCATGTTTTAATAGAACGCATGTATCGATTTCGAATACCAATAACACTGAAGATGATTGATAAGATCAGTTCTACAGGAAACGTACCGATGAGTGAACAGTGTATTATGTGAGAATAATGTTCAATCTTTAGCTCACGTATGCTACAGTTGGCCGTAAAACCCTAGGCAGCAGAAGCCCAGAATGTTAACATGTCTTTCCTGTTTGTTACGTCTGCTGCGAGCAAACGCTGCTCGTTTCTCAGTCACACCATAGTTCCTGACCAGGCAAGATAAGGGCAATAACATCGCCGTGCTTGACATTACGGTTGCGCCTACTTTTGTTTACTTGTTTAGTTTGTTTATCTTTGTGTACCGACGAGGTAACGGATACAACTTCTCATGCAGTTGACAAACGATTGGTTTCGAACTAATCTAGTCCTTTACACAATAGGCAGGATTTTTACACTTTCCGGTTTCATGATAATCTCATGTTACATTGTTTGATAAATGGAAAATACCGCAGGGAAAACCTTACAAAAAAACCCCTGGTCACATTGGTTACAAAACGTAGTAGATTCTAAGTTTTTTTCTCTTTTTTTTACGTCCAAGTTTCGTGTAATTGAAGATATCAAATTTATACAATCCAGCAGATGGCATTCTTGAATTATTATCTCAAGAATAATTGTTTATATGGCAATACGGCCACAAAGGCCGTCATACTGATAAATAAAAAAATAATTATTTATATTTACTGGTTTTGGTCATTTTTTATATAAAAAACAACCTATGATGTTTTCGAAGAATGCTCCTATTTCAGAGCTACAACACATGCGGCAGAATAAGACGGGATTGCATAACAAAATGCAATTTGCAAACCCAGACTTGCATTTTATTACATTCGACTTGTTTTAGTATACTACTTCAATTGAAAATGAATCAAATAATTGCGTAGTATTAAGATTTCATGGCTAAGTTTTCATTTCATTTAAAACATAGTTTTCAACTGAATTTCGTTCACTAACTCGCTAACCGTTACAGACCGTTGCAGACCATTAAGATTTGATATTAACGATATGTTCTGAAAACTCGAATTTTAAGAAGTGTAAAGTGAACACTATTTCATCTTTAACGCCGCTCATAGTGAAGTAAAGCATACGAGTTATTCGCTGAAATGCGAGTCACGAGAGCGCATTTTCAAACTTTTTCTTCCTGAGACCCTTTAGTACCTGATTCTCAAGACATGTCAAGTGATGTCCATTTTTTCAAGGAGTAATGTGTTAACCAACCATGCTTGATGCACAACTGTAAAATTGTTCCAAATTTCCAGAGCCAGACGATACACCATCGATAGTGCGCGGAGCTACAGTACGAATTTCTAGCGGAATTTACTTAACTTATCCGTGTGCATGTGTCTATTTCCATATTTTTACTTTATTCCTATACTTTATGTAAACTACGTGTCTTCATATCCGTGGTATGATCTTCATTAATACTACTGCCTACCGATACTCTTTATTTGGAATTATGTTCTACAAAGGATTCAATAATTCAGATTCAATCCGATTCATAAATCCTAGTCAGATTTATACAACACAAGACTAAATCGAACAGGACAAAATTGGTATTGAACAAACCTTTTGGTTTTGCCTGACATGTCTGTTTCTCACCTTTGCAGTGAATGCTCTTTACAAAACATAGTAGTAGTAGTAAGAAACTTTTTATTTACCATCTAATAACATTGTTGACAAACGATTGGTTTCGAACTAATCTAGTCCTTTACACAATAGGCAGGATTTTTACACTTTCCGGTTTCATGATAATAAGGATACATTCATATGAATCGTTTGTGATAAACCATTCGAAATATGATTCGATTTTTGAGACGGCATGTATCACGGATGTGGATTCGGTTAGAATCTCGCTTTTTCATTTTCTGACCCATTTACTTGCAACCTGTCATGAGTCACAGCGAGATGGTAACTGCGGCTGTTCATCGCTTTTATCTATTATAACCTGACTTACTTGTTAGATGCACAGGCTTATTATTGAACCTAATGTTTATTAACCTAGCATACAACAACAGCTGGATCTAATATCATGCGATGAAGTTATCATCGATAAAGGAGGTGCGATTGCGTTAGCGGAAGAAGACATCGTCGAGTCTGACCTTGGTAATACAGGGGAACTGAGGACTTGGAATTTTAATGAAGCAGATTTCACCGATATGTCATGATAAAGATTGTTTGTACTGTATGTCGAGACATAAGCATCTCACTAATAATCAATTGAAAATGAATCAAATAATTGCGTAGTATTAAGATTTCATGGCTAAGTTTTCATTTCATTTAAAACATAGTTTTCAATTTTAATAGAACGCATGTATCGATTTCGAATACCAATAACACTGAAGATGATTGATAAGATCAGTTCTACAGGAAACGTACCGATGAGTGAACAGTGTATTATGTGAGAATAATGTTCAATCTTTAGCTCACGTATGCTACAGTTGGCCGTAAAACCCTAGGCAGCAGAAGCCCAGAATGTTAACATGTCTTTCCTGTTTGTTACGTCTGCTGCGAGCAAACGCTGCTCGTTTCTCAGTCACACCATAGTTCCTGACCAGGCAAGATAAGGGCAATAACATCGCCGTGCTTGACATTACGGTTGCGCCTACTTTTGTTTACTTGTTTAGTTTGTTTATCTTTGTGTACCGACGAGGTAACGGATACAACTTCTCATGCAGCACACGTACGTGGAAGGGCCGGCAAGATAAGCAGAAGTCGCCCAACAACAATGAAAACCCCACACCTTGCGTCGGGTCAAGTGCGAGATGCATCGCATTGAAGTGACATTAGTCACACTGTTCCTATCCATGCTTTGGATTAGAGCATTGGAAGATATCGGTCGATAGTCTACTCTCACCCAGTACATTTGCCATTCACCTCTCGAACTCTCTATCGTTCAGCAATATCACCGAAGGGAAACTGATAACGTTTGCCACGATAGTCAAAACGATTTTTTTCCTTTCTTTATTCTGCATGTTATTCTATTGCGGATCCAAATGCATGGATGGAGGGGACATACGCAGACCTGAGTTGAACTACCGCCAACACTCAAGTAGGCACTATGTAGCGATAACCAATGATAAGTTCCAGGTATCAGGTGTGCACGGCTTTCACAATCTCCTGCGCTTGCCCAATGATCTAGTCGCTCTAGGTCACTTAAGTTGGCCAAGGTAGATGCAGACGATGTCACTATGATTCGGTAGCCTATTTAACACAACAGTCAAATGTTGTGTCAATTGACACGCTGCTACACGCTGCTACTTTGAGCTACGATTACCCGAATGCGGTTAGCGCTATAATGCTAATAATCTCTTATTGTTAGCTGATTTTTTTTTGAAATTAGGAAATTCCTACGTTTCTGAAAAACAATTTCTTACAAACATGGAAATTTGGTGTCAACTGACACCTAGAAGACTGTTATTAACCATTGTTGAGTGATTGAAATGAAAAGTTGTAGAATCCGTTTAGTTCGTGATCTTACCTTTGTCTTGACCTGCTGTCTCTTTCGATTCCCTCAATTTAAAAACTTTGAGTAATGATTTTTCCGTATTCCTTCGAGCATATAGGAATTCAGTTTCCTATGGCATCATCTTAAAATATGAAAAATTTAAGAAAAACGATACGAGCTTTGTGTTTATCTCATAATATGCAGCTTAGCTCCGAAGACTACGATGTTATTGTGCAGTGTATCTACTCAAGTCATACGAGCTTTGTGTTTATCTCATAATATGCAGCTTAGCTCCGAAGACTACGATGTTATTGTGCAGTGTATCTACTCAAGTCGTAACTTATGCATTTTCAATGATACATTGATCTTAAAGAAATCTATTATATCAAGACTTTGCACAGCAAACTAGAGTTAGCTCCAAACAACAAGTGAATTTCTCTGTGAGAAGACAGCAAAAGTCGAGATATAAGTGATGCAACAAAAACAAAACTATGCTAGAGGAAACTAAGAGGAAAAAACCGTGAAGAGAATATTTCGGGAGTGCTTGTCTGCCAGGGTCATAAACTTAAACTAAACGGATTATAAAACTAAAATAGTTTAAATTGACACCAAATTAGCATTACAGGAGAATTCGATTCGTTGAACAGTTGGTGTTAAAGTAGCTATTGAATATGTACGAGCCATTTTTCAAGCAGCATTTGCAAAACCCAATAAGTGTAAGTTATTGAAACTGCTTCTAATAATAATGCGATAAAAGGAATAGGTAATTTTAGGTTTCATTTGACAGTTTTTGAACTTTCAGCTTCGATTGCACTGAAAACTTCGCCAGATGTCAACATGCGGTTTAGGCGTAAAATTGTATGACGTTTATGACACATTTATCCATAAAAAAAAACTCGAAGTAATTAGTTTTGGAGTTCGGATTTTATTTATATACCCAGGATACACCATGAAAAAACTCCCTAACCCCAAAAAACCCCAAATTAAAAAAAAAACTTGATCGAAATATTACAATTGGATGTTTCCAAACATACAATAAATGCATGACTAAAACAATCCAAATGATGTATATATGTAAAAACTTTCTCTTTTATTCATCACACGTCATTTAAATCCTGGCTTGTGAAGGTTTGTTAAGGAATAAGTTGGAGTTCTAGGAATCTTTGGCAAAAGACAGCGAAAGTGAAGAGCATTGAATAGTTTAATTTTATATTGTTATTTTGGTAGTTCAACAGCTTTTCCGATGTCAGAATATTCTTACTCATTGCCTGATATGTTCCAAGAAACTTTGATATGTTCTAAGCACATCCATAGACTATCATACTTCAAGGTCCCTGCGGCGAGGGTTGGTCAGGAGACTTCCACACCAAAAGGCCTGGCCAAATCCAAAAACGACCTAAAATCACTTGCGTCATCATCAACCACAAGAAATTAAAAAAAAATATGGCAAAATTCCTTCTCTGAGGTCACCTCTCAGCATGTTGAAAAACAAAAACATTTGCTGTATCGAGAGTTTTTTTCTAACATGAACGTAATGCCCTCTGCTGTGTGCTTATGTTGGCCGTCTTTGACACCCTGAAGCCTGTTTTTACATGTAGCAATAAAGTTGCAACGAATATGCAAGATTGGAGAGGTTATCTTTATGCGACCTACAAAATATTAACAATCGGAATACATGAAGTTTTGTGTTCTGATCCTAAAAAATAGGCAATGAGAAGCTAAAAAAAAATTTTAACATCGGCTTACTATTTTCAATGGCGATCGAAGCTTTCTGTACTATTTAGCGAATTTTAAAACTCGAAAAAATGCATTTTCTTTAGTAGTCCTGTAGTTAGAACATCTCCTTCATCTATTTCTTCAAATTTTCCTGTTATTCTCAAAGCATTCTTCCGACATGCTGTTCAACCGAAATTTTGTTATTTCTACTCTTGTTTTTACTGGTTTTCATTGGTTTACATGATCATATGTATAGGACAACGGTTCATTCTAAGCATATTGCCATAACTCTATAACGAATTATATAGCGGGAATATAATGGCAACAAAACACCGTTGATCCACCCCCTAATAAGATCCCTTGTAAAAGTTAAAAAAAATCCGTACAATAATAGTATGTTTTCAGCATTTTTATTGCCTTTATAGATATAAAATTGATATATTACAAAAAATTATGTTATTTGTTTAACAAATATAAAAATATATTTTTTGAGTGCAAAAATCTTATAGGAATTCGACATAGACATACAACTGTCAGATCTCACTAGTTATGCAAAATTCCCAGCATGAATTTGAGTCTATTTCGATTCGTAGATTTATGACTATCTGTCTACACAATACCACAATTTTCAAAAGTACACTAGATATATCACTGGCACTATCACTTTCATTTACTATCAATCTCACTTGACTATCTGTATTGGTCAACTATTCATTGTGTTACTTGTTCGTTACTTGGTTGTTACCTTTGTCCTCAATTAATGCAATCCGCAGCAACTCATACGAATGCATAATCCCTAAACTACCAGACTGAACGTAAACAAATTGGATTGGAATTATGATTCTCACATATGTGAACTGAAAAAAAACTATCGAGGTTGTTACTAAATTATTATCGTACTAAGTCGTACCGTATTGATGTACACACCGTAAGCATGTGTTAAAGTATGTGTTGTATTGTTTGTTTGGGGCTTGGAAGGTTCCACACTAAAAAGCAACGTCGTTATTTTGTAAAAACCTTTCCACCATCAGTCGAATTATATCGCGTTGAAACGACTACAATTAACTTCAGTTTCGTGTAATTAAAGCTTCGCTGTATTACGCAAAGTGTTATGGTAGCGGTCGAATGGTCTATAATAATAAGCAATTACCTTCGTTTTTCTATCTACGGATAGTTGCTTCAATCGCTCCATTCACGGCAAGAATTGAAGAATGAGCGGAAAATCTGCAACGCCTAACAAATTTACGTCATTTTTTCATGTTGGATGCGTTATTTGTTGCCAAATATGTTTCTATGCTGTTTGTCTGTTAAAT
>KZ072376.1:25892-48969 GCA_002091845.1 Anopheles cracens
GAATTCAAGGGTCCTATCCTTATGGTTCAACTTCGATCCACTCCGATCCGATCCTGAAAGCCCCCGGCGGTAAAAATACTAATTATGCGTTCCACCTCTCCTCTGCAGGGTTCTGTGTACTTTTCCATCACTATCGCTCTTCACTTATTGCTACACTAATTGCTTTAGCTCGGGTATGCACAGCGGCAAAAAGCAAGTCCACTAGTGCATCCACCGCTAGTGAGTTTAATTCTGGGTTTACTTCGTCCTGTCAATAACCTACCAAACCATTACAATAACCCTGTAGTAATACTGTTTCACTATTGTTGTTTTTTTTTTATAAAAGAACCCTCACCTTGTTTGTGTATAATATCCATGCGCCTAAAACAATAGTTTCAATGCATCACACGCGGATGCTTAGGTTTCAGAAACAATGTCAGTCTTATCGGTTTTAATTTACCTTGGCCAAACATTTCAAACATCAGATTGATATATTATACACTTGAAAAAGATTGACGCATTGTAAATATCACAGCGCTCTTAGCAAAGCAAATATAACAAGCAAAGATAACTGAAACTATCGTGTGTGTATCGTAATTCGACGAATAGTGCCTTCTACCAACATTGTGGCAATTGGCACAATTGTGGCAGGAATTAATGTTGCAATATCTTTTGCGTCTCAAAGTTTAACTACTAACAAAGATGGTACGAACGTAGTCTGATGTTCGCACTGCCTGTCTCAATAGCATTTCGTTTCAATTGTACAACAGATTGTTGTTGAGTTTTAGTATGCTAGAAACGTTGGGAAGTTGATTGATACGATGTGCTGACTATTCGGCACAGCTACGTCCTGTGTTTTCATAACATCTTAATGCTAGAAACGTTGGGAAGTTGATTGATACGATGTGCTGACTATTCGGCACAGCTACGTCCTGTGTTTTCATAACATCTTCGTTACGCTCATTCGCAAACTCTAACCTTGCGACCTAGTACACAAGCGGATAATGTTATTCATTGATACTAGATTCTTCCTGGACAACTTTCTTACTAATAGCCCTCGTAAAGAAATATGTATGATATCTGTTTCGTTCCCTCTTCCTCTCTTTCCTTTTCATCCATCTTCAGAAACCCTGGGCAGGACGATCCTGGAACCAGTCGTTGGAAGATCGTCGGCGACTTATAATAAAGGCGATGCCGACGGTGACCGACCCCTAGAACGATAGAGACAATTAATAAACCGCATACAGGGACTCGAGCAGCCGCAGAATGTCGACAGAATGTTTATAAGCAACAGCCGCGGTTAGCATACGATGACAAGGAGGGGCTAAATGCAAGAGGTCGACAGATCTTCCAGCGCGCGGCGCAGAGACGCGTTTTCGGCATGGCTCGACACGGCAACAGAAACCCGTACGGGCATCAGTGAAGAAACAACCCAACAAAGAAGAAACGATACGTGAAATGCGTACCACTACGAAGAAACGTTGCAGCCGCACAGTTTTGAATGCATTTCTTTTTTCTCTCTCTTTTTCGCGTGATCGCGAACTAGCGTAGCAGCGGACCAATGTTTTCTTTTTTCTAAAATAAAATAAATTATTTACTTGAGTGCAGATACACCCAATACATATTCGTATTCATTTACAGAGCATGATGATTCTGGTTTGCTGTCCGTTTGCGTACGTACGTAGTTGTTCGATGCATGCCTGATGCTTACAATATACAAAGCAATAAACGATACAATAAAGCTTACCGTTGACATGACGCTGACGAGCAAGGTTGAGGTGTCGCACGTTTTTTACACACGTTCTTGAGGGTTGTTTGGTTGTTTGTTCGCGATATTGATTGTGTTGTTCTGTGGTTAGGATAAACTTGTGGATAAATACTTTTTCACGTTTAATAACACTGGTGCAAAACCCGATCTTTAGTTTCACTTCGCATCACAACACGATGATTTGACATATATGTGCGGTTACATCTTTGCGTCCATTAGCTGTCAAAATTGGTACTAACCCTGTTGTAGGCAAGCAGAAACATAATATATGCCTGACAATCTCGTTGAACGCTTTGTTCACGATGTAGAAACAGATGGAAAATCACTATAAATGGATTTTAATGCATGAATGCATACTCCAATTTGCTCTCGACAATAAAATTCATGGAAATCCTGTATTTTCGCGGGGTATTTGTTGTCTCAAACAGGGTCCATTTTACCTACAGTCAAGCATCGACTACCCAACGCCCGATTAACCGTGCAAAATAATTTTTCACTTGCTTTGCAAAATACCCAAATAGATCCCCCCCCTCCCCATACGAAAATTGATACATCACTGGAAGCAAAGTTCGGCAAATGGGATGAAAATATTTACCATACATTCAGCAGCAATTAATAATTATCCTATGTTATTATTCCAATACCGATTAGCTTTGATCTAACATAAAAAAAAACATTAAATTTCAATTTGAACTGCTTGACTGTCAAGCGACTGATCAAATTCGGTTTCCAGTGATGTATCAATTTTGGTATGGGGGAGATCTATTTGGGTCGCTACCAGGGATTTTTATTTTTTTAATATGAAAACTTTTAACATACATCTTGTTGGTTCTAACGTGCAAATTTGGTGTCAGTTAACACCTAGAAGGCATTTTTTTCATTTATACCAGCAGTGCGCAAACTATTGTAGTTATATAATCCATTTGCGACTCTACCTCTTCCTCATCACCATCATAAAATAAAATCCACCATAATATCCGCCAATACAAAATATTTTAATACACCTGAAACACTATGAGAGGTGGTCGTATGATCTTATGCGCAAGATCTTACACACCGCAGGTGGTGGGATAGAATCTCAACCGTTCCGTCCTCCCGTACGCAGGACTGACTATCAAGGCTGAGGATAATTTAAGTCAATTAGAAATTAGCAATGGCATGCCTAGACACCCACATGAGGTTATTGTGCCGCGAATGAAGAAGAACAAAGTGCATGGATAATCATTTCTGGAATACCATCGTGCAGGGACATCGGTCCAGAAACATACTCAAAATTAGTTAATTATTTCCTTCCAAAATTGTGGCACAACGTATTAGCTATGTAGTTATGCATTCAATTTACAGTGAAACAGAACTACTACAATTTATGACATATTGAAATATGACAAACATGTTACTTGAAAATACTAACTGAATACATTAGTTTTGATTGCTTTTTTTTACTTTTTACAGTTTTTGCTCCATATTTTGTGTTTGCCTTCGAAAATCGATAGGTCTATCCAAACTTAAGTGATAGCAAAACAAAAGCGCAAAACTTGCCCGAGCGGCCAGACGGTGAGCTAGCTTCTTCTTGTTCGATTTACAGATGAAACATAAACCACTCTCGTTTACATAATTTCAATCAGAAAATTCCATTTTACATCCTGACCCCAATAAATAGTACGTTTTGATGTTTTTATTATATGAAAAAAAATTAACACAGAGGTAAGAACGAAAATGTTACCGATTCTAAAGCGGAAAATCTAAATAGATAGTGCATGATTTGTGACAATACCCGTTTCTACTTTTAAGATGATTTTCTTTCAATAAGTATGGATAACACAACAAAGTCAAAGAGTAGATTTTGTTTATTTAAAAAAACAAATGAGTATATATCGTAAGGCACTAACATGACGCAAACCGTTTTTCATGTTACTTCAAAGTCGTAAACGTGTGGTCAGTTATTTATTTGCACAAATATTTGCATCTAAACAACTCTTTTCAGTGTTCAACTTTTTCTAAGCAATATTTTTTTAACGCCAGCTCTCCCAACTGGCGTTTTGACTCAATACCTGCTATCTCCTTCGATAGTCTTCCGATATCTGTCGACTTTAACGCGATGTGTCGTTTGCAGAAAACGTTTACTCGCAATCTCCGTTTTTATGTACTAACACACAGGAATTGAACTGGCTTTCTTCCAGTGAGTGATGATTCATATTTCAATTCAATTTTCAACAATACCATCGAACAACATTTCACATTTACTCTCGCTAGATTACTAGCGAGTCCTTCATGCTGAACGATTTCGTTTATATTTTTGAGGACCGTAAATAACTAATATTTAAATATAATTTTCCATTTGAAATTATTTTTTTGTTAGTTGCACGCGTAACTCTAAAAGTCTTCTATAAAAAAAATCTTCTACAGTTAACAATAGTCGAAATCCCCTAAAAAAGTAGCAGTATATTGAATTGTACTGTAATGTACAAGCACATGCTTATGGCCAAAGGGACTATTAGTTTGGGGATTGTGTTGGTGAACATTTCACGCGCTAGTCAAGTTCTTCCAGCAGTACAATGACTGCAATGGCTCGATGATTCAAAGCAAAAGAAGTTATTCATTACACTAGTACACAAAACCTATAAACAGAACAATATTTGTAAACCATTTTAAATACAATTTGGAACCAATAATCTTGAATCAAGGTTAATCAAATGTACTGGTTACTATGAGTAACTCCGCTAGCAAATGTCGGAGTAACAAGTGAACAACATAGTATCTCAACACATTGTGTAAAGTCGAAACAAAATGCAAAAGTTAAAGTTAAAGTGCTTTGCTACAAAACACGACCAAACTTGCAGCAAACACAAACATCCATTATTATGAAATGTTGTTCATCATTAAGGTCTAAGATATAGGAGATAGATGAAGCTAATCTATTGCATCACTTTCAATCTTGTAATTCCAGCTCAAAAAGAAGATGTAATATTTTACATTTATTGCTGCTGGGATGTTCATGCCTACCAGCCAAATATAAGGTAATAGGTACTCGCATTTTTTTTAATAGACCTCTATTACGAGCCAGTGTTTTTGTAATAGAATCTGTAGCGACCCAGCGTAAAGAAGTATGCTGTCGTAACAGCCGCTTCAATCGAGTGTTTACTTCCCGCCTTACAGATATATATAAAGGTATAAGTATTAACTACATAGCCCAATTACAACTTGTAACAAATACAAACTTACCGTTAGCATCGACGCCCCATCCCATGATGGTGAGGTTAACAGTTGATCCAATGTCAAGGAGATCGGTGTTGAGACATATCGGTTGAACGTACCGGTTGGAGGCGACGTCCTTGGTCACTTCGATCAGGGCAATATCGTTGCGCCGTGCTTTGTAACCCGGATGTACAACGATCTGGCGTACATCATAGGGCGTAGCTTCTCTATCCTTCGTGTCCACCATGCCCAGCCGAACGCTGGAGATGTTGTAATCGCGGGTGCAATGCGCCGCTGTCAACAGGAATCGTTTGGAAATGAGCGCCGCCCCACACTTGACATGTGCGTTGTCCTTTCCGTCGAATTCGACGAGCGCCATGAAGGGAAATTCGCCGAGCTCCGCCCGGAACTTCAGGCCCGATATATGATCGGTCAGGTTCGAGCTGTCCGGACGGTCAAAGTTTTCGCACTCTTGCTTGGAGATGCGCGACTGGTAGCGATTGGCGGAACCGTCGCTGCTGGCTCCGACGGAACGCTCTGGGCAGCACACCACCGCATGGTTGCCGCTGAACTCACACCGCTCGCCTTTGCTGTGGATGCCACGCGGGCAGTCGGCCGCCTTCCTGCAGATGCCCGTACGGGGCATCGATCCTGTCAGGCTGCATGTGTCGTGTTCTTGAAAATGGGAAATAAAAAGCGGAGGTAATGAAAGTAGTAGCTCATGCGCACTGTCGGGCATCGGCCGATGCAATGTTCCAAGGTTTGTGAGAGATGAACGTGGTGCGGAACAAGGAAGCGGAAGCGAAAGATCCAACTGTCAGCCAAGTGCGTCATCTGCTGCTCGGAAGGTGGCAAACTCATTGCGTTCCAGCATCTAAAGCACACCAACGACTTGCAAATGCGCAAATCCCTACTATTCTATTCTCTCAAACACACACAAACTCTCGCGCGCGCTCGCACATACATATACTGACCCCAAACATACAATCAACACTTTACTAACCATAGCGCTCGTTGGTTGTGGGAAAACTAAATTCGTCTGAAAGCGCTCTCCCAGTCACGGCACCGGACAACACTAGCGTAGTAAGGGTGACGACGGCAACGACGACGCCAACAGCAGGCTGTTTAGCACCGGGACGATAGATGGACCGAAGAATCCGCATAGCGAAGCCATCCGAACGTGATCGAGCCCGTCGTCGTCGCATAGCACGCGGTACGAATCGCTCTCCGTCTCTGTGCTACTCACGGAACGACGATCGGTTCCTGTGTGAAGCGTGCCAAGCACGTCGTCAGCTACGTAAGTCCACCGCTTCCTCGAAGTGGCACACAGGCACGCACACGCGGTCCGAGAACCCGGAATGGCGTCGCTCATTAGCACATTCTCTGCGATTGCACTTAACACCCAGCGCTTGCTAATATACCGGTTTTTCCGTTTCGTGGAACGATTAATTTATTTATATTTGCCATGGAGAGCCTACATGTCCAAACATTCACAGTGCCTCGCACGGTTGTCCTTAGGACAGGACACGGCTGTAAGCCGCAGCTCTTGGCTGCTTGGCTCGAGTCTCCCGATAAGCGATCGTTATCAGGCGCTGATGACATCATCAGCACACAGCCGGCAAGCGATCGTGAACCCTACACCAATACTGTTTGCCTATTTTTCTCATTCTCTCTTTCTGCCTCTATCAGTGTAGAGGCCCACCACGGAGCAGGTTTGATGGGTTTTGTAGCATGCCATGTTTATTTTTTGCTCCAAAACCGGATTCCCAAAGCAATGTCTCGATACACGACAGGGAACTAGGGGGTGGAGGGGGATGGCAGGGGGGGAGGGGAGGTTGAGATGTAAAGATGCGTGGCCTCGTTGCATCTACTCCTCCATGCTGCAAACTTCCGCTACCATCGACCAAAAGTCGTTTCTACTGCTGTGCAACCTACACAAACACACACACACATACACTAGCAAATTTCAGGCAACTGCGACGCACTATCACGTGTGGCGCGTTTCCTGATTTTGTTTGGGCTGGGGTGGATTTGGATTCTGCAGGGCTAACCACTTTGGCGTCAATTCTCGAATTAGCGAACCCACAGCAACGAGCCGGTTCGCTGACAGGACCTTGGGGTTCGTCGCCAAACCGGTTGAGGAGATGAGCCTCTCACGCACACACACACACACACGCACATCCCACCACTCATGCCTACATACACATGTTGATCGTGACAGCTCACACTGCGAGGTTGACAGGTGATAAAGTAGTTGATGGATCTGAGATCGTCGCACTTACCGTAACGACCTCTTTCGTCTGGAAAGATAGTGTCGGCGGCCACCACGGCGATGACCGCGCCGGTCAGCAGCACGAACCACGCCGCCGGGATCCAACTCGCTGCGTGGTGATGGCCCATAGTTGTACACGCTGCTGATCACCGACTAGACGCTCGACTCTGCGCAGCTAGTAGCGAGACGCTTAGTTGCTCCAGCCGTCCTGGTACTTGTGTCGGTTGTTATCGCCCGATCCGACAGCGCTCGCTTGGCATTTGCTCCGCCGGTTCACAGACACGCGCCGTTGAATGCAATCAGATGCGTGCGCACACATCGGCAGCAACACCAGCCGGCGCAAATCACCACACGACACTGAGCTGCGACTCCAACGCTTCAAAAGCCGTGTGCCGATTGAACGCCGATCAACTGGATACTGGGCGTTAGTCAGCTCGGATCACGACTCCGGAACCGATGTCGGTGGATTCCGGAGTCGTCGGCGGAAAATACGCGTGGAAGGGACAGACACAGATGCTGCTACCGTGTGATATATATCAAACGAGCTACCTCCGAAAAAATACTGGAATCTCAACAAGTTTTCTAGACTACGTTGGAAAGAACTGCGTGCAGGGAAATATGCGTAGGCTAAACGATGTAAAATGTGCACACATACACAAACGCAGATATGAAGAAATACACGCAAACACACGGTCACTTAGTACAGAACTCAAGAGCACATAGAAATTGGTTACGAGGCCGGATGGCAATCGATCGCTGCTGGTGGATCCTTGAACTGCAGCGTTGATTTGTTATTCCACGAACTTCAACCTTGATTCGATTAAGAAGCTGACGGTATTACACCAGGGCTCAACGACATTGCTGTTTTTTCAAGTCTACTCTAGACCGCTACATCTAATCGCTCTTTTTTTTAATGACTTAAAAGCTTGGAAAACCCCCACATGATTGTTTACGCAGATTGCACGCCATTGGAAAAGGATATACGTTGTTACAGGGTATACGGAATTCGAACGACTGAGGTTTGATGCATTTCGCAATTATGCCTATCTCGAGAAATCAGTAAAGTTGATGGTAAATATTTCCACTGTAATATGTCGCTCATACGCTGGACTTCCTAAATGGTTAATCTAGTACATTCTAACACACCAACACACTCAAAAAATACCAAATACCATGTCTATGGTTATGATAAGCCTGCTCTGCCATCCTGCGTTCTAGCAGTATACCGTACCCGAAAAAAAAACAATACGTACCAGAGCAATTTCGTTACATTTGTCGAAAAATCTATTTCAACGTTCAAAGTAAGGAGGCATAGCATGTACAATTCAAATTTACTAAATTGTATATGCTAGGCATAAAATAGTTATGACAATGAAACAAAATGAAACATGTTACAATGAAACATGTTACTGCAATGTAGTGTTTTACGACTTTGCTCGTTCGCCAATGACGTCTGTAATTTTTGTATATTTTTTTCAATCTTGATCATAAGTAGCTAGGTTATCCAGAACTTTTTAGGAGATCTAGCGGATACTGTAATTTTGCTATGTTCATTTCACTATGTCATTTATAGGGTTCATATATATATGATGATTTCAAAAAATGAAATTAAAGAAATGACAAAACTATAAATCGGATCAAATATATTTGATATATCGTAATAAAATAATATTAGTAATAAAGTTAGTAATAAGTAGTGAATATTAGTAATAAAATAATAAAATAATATTAATAAAGCAGTGAAAGTTGCATCTATTGTGCTGATGCTTCATAAGCACATAAACCCACTTCCTGTGATGTGACCTTTGGTGTGTGGCTTAACTATACGTTCAACATTAGTATGGATATATTTTATTAAATTATCATAACTGAGCAATGCTTCATCATGACAAATAATATATTTTTCAAAGCATCTAATAGGCGTGGGGCTGAATTCGACATACACACTAGTACAACCATATGAAAAGAACAGGAAGCATCTCGAGCAATATGAGGAATGTTTATGTTCTCACCTACTGCTTTTGGTGGAAACATTCGCTTGGAACAGGTTTTGGTATTTTTGTAAAAAATGTTTAATGTAAGCACGAAACGTGTTTTTCTTGCCTCCACCACCCACGTTCGAACTGAGCGTTTTTGGATTTTAAACCCTCTGCTAAATTGTACAGCAGATCCGGTTCGGCGGAGAATTACACACTGTTCGATCTGTTTAACCGTTTATGTTAATACCACATACATTATCAACAGATAGCATGAAACCGGTAACTTGAAGCGTGTCCGGTTTCACACGTCGGCACCGTTTTAACACTTAACATACCGTTTTATTTACATTTTTTATTTTCATTTCGTAGTTTTAAAGTGACACCATTTCTACAGTGTTGGTCGAAAACGTCCTGAAAGTTCGCTTGAATTACTCATATTTTTCTTCCGAAATTTTATTTTTTCCCATATTTTGTATTATTCTTTTTGCTTTTGCATTGGATCATAATGTCCCATTTCCATTAAGGAGTAAATGTAGCTTTTTGCTAGCACAGACCAGCGACGTATCAAGACATATGGACATCCTAAACAGATGGGCTAGATTTATCCTTGTGTAGAGAATAGTTTTCAGGTTGTATGACAATTGTGAACATTTCTTGGATGGCTGGATGGTTGACTGGAAGTTCGTAGATAATAAACGATCTGCTAAATGTTTTGATTTTTTTAAATTTTCAATAAATTCTCGTTTGGGAGCTCGCTGAGCTATGCTATGAGATGCAGTACAAGGATATGATCATAATTACTTGTTTTTTCGTACTATTCTTAAGTGTTTAACTCTTATCACAAAGACCAAGGCTCGATCAGTTCCTGCACTGCTTATTCCGCCTGTGGCAAAGACCAAGTACGGCGCCGTCATTACCTTGAACTTTCGAAAGCCTGTCTTCTGACGCTTTTGAGGCTTCAAAATGGCAGATAAACAAAGCAGACGTGGACCTGGAAAGGATGTTGATACAACGGTGGAGAGGAATTTGTAGAAGATGTTGGAATAAAACATACTGAACAAATTATAGTCATTTTTTATTAAAATGATTACCCTGTCGCCAGGCTATAAAGCACTCGGTTCTGCGTACGAAAATTGCACCTTTACTGGGAAATTCTTAGTGATGGATATTCTGAGCCACTGAGTATTCCAATCAGATAGGCAGAAAAGAGGATCACCGAAAATAAAATCACAGAACTGTATCCTAGCACGCATTCGTTAAAAAAAAAATGTTGGACGTTATACGTCCAAATGGACACACTTATAAGCATTATGTTTTCACGACCTTTATGGCACATTGTAAGCGCTGTGCAAGAAGTCTTCCAAGAAGATCGAAACAATGATAGTCTGCTGGACAAACTTATAAACATAAATTGTTGAATGCCCTTCATGCGATGGCATGCGATTTTCCTTGGTTCTACACACTTATTACGTGCTCGGCCACACGATCGATTCAATCCAGTTAAGATAATATGCCACCTTCGTGTAGATACCTGGAATGGACGAGCCACAGTTGTATCCGTTCGAGGTGATCCCGACGAGGTAGTGGCGTCCATCCACATTCAGCTCGATAGGGCCACCAGAGTCACCCTGGCAAGTGTCGGTTATGGTTCGGTTACGTTCGTCCCGCCCTAGCGCACACAGCTGCCCCAGATGTAGGCCCTCTCGAGTGCGCCGGTTACGAGGCAGCAAGCCTGTGCATTCCTCCCGGCTGACGATGGTCACGTTTGCTTTCATGAGGCGTTTCGCGGGATCACCTGATTCCTGGGCGCCCCAGCCCTGCACCGACAGCGTTTGCTTGGTGTCGAGCTTGTCCGCGCTCGTGTACAAGCAAATCGGGTCCACGTATGGAAAGTCGCCGCTCACCGGCTTAGCTAGCTCGAGCAGCGCTATATCGTTGTGAAACGTGATTGAATTGTAGTCCGGATGAAGCGTCATGTTCAAGATTTCAATGTCGATCGGTTCGTCGACGATCCGTGAGGGTTGCAGCTCGAGTACGCCGAGCCGGGCAAAGGCGGGCCGATCCTTCAGACAATGGGCGGCTGTCAGTAGAAATCGCGGAGAGATGAGACTTGCCCCGCAGAGAAAAAGGTGTGAAGGGTCGGAGGGTTTTCCTTGCGTTTGGGGGTACGCAAGTGCCGCCATGTGCGGGAACTCGCCAAACTGCGCTACGACACCGTTTAGGATGTGATCTGAAAGTGAGGTCGCGTTCGGGAACTGCTCACACTGTACCTCGCTGATGCGCTTCGCCACCGGACCTATGATGCGGGTATTGAGTTCCAACGGGCAACACACGATCGGCAGCGACATGTTGAACGAGCAGGTCACAAACTCGGTTGTCGGCCAGGGTCGCTGCATTGCCCATGCGCACTGGTTTGCCGGTCGGCAAATGCCGCGCACTTTGTTTTGCAGCTCACACGAATCGCCCTCTGGAGGTGTGGGAGAAAGCAATCAGTGACTCGAACTCGCATCACCAGCCAGCCAGTCCACCTACCGTACATCATATCGTCAGGTTCAAGCATGATCTGATCGGAAGTCATGCACAAGACACTGCAGCCCATGATCGCCAGCATCGTCAGTGTCAGCAGGTCACCGACCATCGGGCGACGTCGTAGCCTCAAGCGATCGGAATCGAGCATTTTTTTTCCTTCAGTCGAGCTGACCTGCCAACCCGGCCCGTCGCAATAACTGACAGCTCGGACTACTCGCCAACTCCCCGGATCTATCGCGCACAAGTGTTCCGAGCAAGCAACGTGCGCCTCAACAGCTGTGGAGAAGGCCAAATTTTTCACCGATGTTGATGTAAACAAAGCTACCTACAGCAGAGATGATGCACGCACACAGCGACGATGTACCACTCCCGTAGGACTTGTGGTCTAACGCGCGGACCGTACTGATCGATGCCCGACCACACCGATCCACTCAGAATTTCGATCGACCAACAGCACGCTAACGAACGAGAACCACCCTTTATAACTAGTGATGGGAGATTAGATCAAGATCTAATCATTTATTCAACTTCTAGTGTGGATCAATTGTATCCGGTCCAGCAGAATGTACGGTTTCGTTCCAGCCAGCCTTGTTGGATTGATTGAGAGGATTAATTGTACAGCTTTTATGCCGCTCTAACTTAACACAATAGTTTTTAACCTTTAAACCACGCAATTTTTACACGCGAACAGTTAAAAGCGAAAAACGCAAAGTGCATGCACAACCTTCTCCGCCCAGCATCACTTTGTTATTATGGCAGTGGTGGTGAGTGGTGTTGATGGTGCTATGCTCACCAGCAGTGATGTTCGACTGTGGCCAAAACCTGTTAGGTCTATAATAAGAAACGTGCCGTTTTCCCCAATTATAGCCAAGACGTTTTGATGGTATGGTAAGAGCTCTCCATGCTCCATGCTAGCTGATGGCTCGTCCGAGCGACATGCCAGATGCCCTGCTCAAATGTAGGATTATTGCGGTGTTGATTATTGAAACAAACTACTTCACCATCCACCTCTTTTGGTGAAGTATTTTCCTCTTGCACACTTCTTGCACCGTTCATTATCCTTAGGCTTGACGTCACGTAGAGACCATTTGCGCAGTTCGGAGATTAAGCGTAAGATTTCGATTTGCAATTAGACAGTTTACTGGGTAGCTAGTAGCACCTCAACCAAATACATTTACAATGATTTTTCCTACAAAAAGTCCTGGAGATCCACGTACTCGTACTTCTTCATATGGACGCCAGGACGTCTCATATGAGGAAGGATACCATTTTCAACAATATATTGACTCGAACCTCCACCGTACGATTCTTTAATGAATGCTTTAGTAACGGAACGATCCTTCTTGTAGATCTCATCGTTATGCGTTTTCTCCGGATGCAAAGGATACTTTTTTCAATACTTTGAACTAAAATTATATTACAGATTACACCAGATTAGCTAGCACACATTTGCTAGTTTGCGTAACCACACTGTCAAAACGAGAAATCCAAGATTAGCTTGTCATTCGAGCAAACTATTAAACGTAACCACAACAGCGGGCAACTGCAAAAACCAACAGTAACCGACGAATGCACACTGTGTTTGTATTTAAAATTTGCTTTAACGTATGATCTTCTCCCATAGCGTGTCGTTTCTACCTAATGTATTTTAAGTTTTGAGAAACCTTGAGAGCTTTAATTAGATTCAATTATCAGCATCACATTTGTTTTGGCAGCCGTTGCACGACAAAACCATGTGTTAATCTTACCAATTTTGAAATATTCATATTCGGTTTACAGATTTTCTTCTCGAGAATTTTTCTTTCAAAATAAGTTTCACCCCACACGAGTGTCCCAGCTCCACTTACGAGCACTTCTCGGCGCAGTGGATGTGATTAGGCACTTCATCATCGGAATATTGTTGCATAACCGATAAGTGCGGACCAGTTCGCAAACAATCAACCTCAGCGATTGTATCTCAGTTGCGATGCGGTTTGCGTGAGTTTGTCGAACGGACCTGCTGTACAACAGCAATCATGGTTCACGAGCTGGTTGAAACGCGGCAGCTGTATACTTTTATGATTTTCTCACACTGACCTTTTACCATAGCTGCTGGGTACAAGAAGACGCATAAGTAGACGTAGAATCGAGATGCTTGCGGAAGCAGAAAAAAACGAATTGTTTGTTCTAGTGTGTCATCGTTCACACGCGAATGAAGCCAGCGTCAAACATGAGCACACACAAGCCCGTTTGATGATACCGACCGGTTGCAGTAGTATGCTTGAGCAGAAATCTAGAAAAACAAGTTTCTAGCGAGTATAAAAAAAATATCTTGATCACACTGAAGCTACCTGGACGCATCTCCATCGCACCTTGGGGATAGGGAAAAAGGAAGGAAAGGGAGAAGGATAATCGTACGTTTGCAAGTGCTACGATCTGCTAGCAGATGGCTAGGTACGAAGCAGCAGAACAAGGTGCGATGCAGCTAATTTATTCGTCATTCAGCATAGTATTTATTCGGTCAGATTCATTACATTGATGGCAAGATATGCATACACCTTAGTGCCGTGACACACGTTTATTGCGAGTACTTTGAGTACGACTCTATTGTATAAGGCATCGAGAGCGGTATATATTCGACGATCGAAAACATGCTACGCTTTCTAAAAAGAATGCGTTATTGAGTATTGACTGATTCCGCAACGATTCTAAACTGGTGGCACGGGGTGTTCGCTTAAACAATTCTTTGTGATCATTGTAAACCCTCTGTAAATAACATGTACACACGGTTCAAGTCAGGTTTCATGTTTCAAGAGTATACTCCAGGAGCAAAGGCTTCCATGCTTACTCATTAGTTTATCTCTGTCCGCGATCCAACACGTGAAACACATAAGAGTTTTTTTTTTGTCTGCATTAAGCCCACACGGTGTTCTCAATCCAATCAATGTAGGCCGCAACGCGGCTTGACACGCTAGGCGTGTTGCTGCCGCATCCGTTGCCGAACGAAGTCACACCGACAAGTTTGTACTTGCCATCGTCGAGGATCTGCAGTGGTCCTCCAGAATCACCCTGGCACGTATCACCTACCACCTTCGTCATCATGTTTTCACGCCCCATCGCGCAGTATTGCGTCGCAACGATACCCTGTGGCAGTGCTGTTATTTTCGTTTTATAGACATGATATTCAACACTTTTCAAAATATCGAAACCATAAATTCCTCCATTAGTGCCAGATATGATGCATTTCAATATGCGTTGAGTATTGTACAGGAAACAAGAATAAAGTGTTCGAATATAGTGAGCATTTGCTTAGCGTTTTTAATAATAACATCATGGAATGGTTGACATGACATAGGTTTTTCAGTCAACGAAATGAAAAATAAGCTATAAATACCGACAAAGTTTGAGATGTTGACACTGCTACGTAATATCATGAAATGGAATAAAAGCAATCAAAATTGAATAATATTAGCATTGATTTGTTTGAGCATGTTTCATAAGCTTTCTACACAATCTTACATTGATTGGAACGGTTTACCAAACGTAGGTAGATTATTAATTGACTACAGAGATCTAATCCATCATAGACTAGACACAAATGGAAAATCCGAGGCTAGGTTAACTAATGATATGCACTTTTGCAAAGAATGATTCGATCATTCAAAGTTTTATAACTCGTCTCTTTGACTCTCTAAAATCTCTATGAAAGACAAAGCAGCTGTCAAAGACCACTGTCCGCTTCTTGTGCGCTAGATGGCCAGACGTGCGATTCGATCCAGTCGAGGTAAAATGAGATCCGCGTGTAAACGGACGGATTGGGCGATCCACAACCAGACCCGAAAGATGTGATACCAAGAAGATAATACTTTGGTGCGTCAACACTGCCAGCCACGTAATACAATGGTCCACCGGAGTCACCCTCACACGTATCGCTATGGGTTCCATCGTCACTGTTCATACGCAGGAAGCCACGGGCACAGTATTGCGATGGCCGGATACCATCCTGTATCCGGGCTTTGAACGAAGCATACGTCTTCGCGCACTCTTCCACTGCCACGGTGCTGAGATTCGTACGAAGCAATGCCTGCGGTGAGTCGCCTTTCTCGGTAAAGCCCCAGCCGGCCGCAAGCAGAGTGACGGAGTCTGCCAAATCCGATGGGTTCGAGTTCAGGCAGGTTGGCTGAAGATCGTCATCGAACTGGAACGGACTGGACACCTCGAGTAGTGCTATGTCATCGTATTTGTGGCTCTTTCTGTACATCGGATGCACAATGATGTTCTGATGGTAGCAGTTACCAAGGAGGGCAAGATTAGTAAGTCGCAATGTGCATCACATGTTCTTGAAAAGATGCTTACCTTGATCTTGCGGTCCTGCACCACATCCGGGTTTTCCGGCGCCAGCAGGTTCGATGTGCCCATGCGCACTATGACCGGCATTCCAAATGGTGTGTTAATGCAGTGTGCTGCCGTCACCAGGAATCTGGACGTGAGCAGGCTGCTGCCACAGGCCCATCTGTACGCTGTGCCGTCTGTGGTATCTCCTTGTTGGATCGCTTCATCCTGCCAGTACCCGAGCGCACCGATAAATGGCACTGCCCCACTGGACGCCTCTTCACCACCGATGATATGGAACGACAGCTGTGACCATAGGCCATCGTAGGTGCTACAGGCTTGCGCGGATCCCCGTACGCCAATCCGGCTGTCAATGCAAAAGGCAAAAGGAAGTCGAGTCAATGAGTGAGAAGACACATCCAGATACGAGATGGAATGAGGCGTGCGTCGCGTTCCCCCAACACTTACGACGTTTTTGTAAGCTCGGCGCGACAACAGATGATCGCTTCATCACGATCGAAACCACACCTGACCAACTGTTGGTAAGTGATCTCATGTGCACGTAGGGCGGGCTTTAACCAGGGGCAAGCGGCTGGTCGTCGGCAAATACCTTTGTCTCCCGTGTGCAGAGTGCACGGGTCATCCTCTTATCGTGACGGGGAGAAAGGGAAACCCGACTTCGAAGTAGTCGATCACGGTTTTGAATACGACATTGTAAAAACACCTACCGTATAACTCATTTCCTGTGCAAAAGACAACCATTAGAGTTGCTAGCGATAACACTGGTAGCCAGTGGCTTACATCGCTAGTTCTTCTCCGCATGTCATCTATCAGATAGAATATCTGCGTACTAAAGAACGCGATGGGGCTTTCTGAGCGAGAACACCTCTAAGTGGGAAACTCCTCGATGTTGGTCACAACACTGGAACTGTTGTTGTTGTTTCAATTATAGAGCATTTCAGCTTTGAGCGTCTCTAAACAACACTGATATCACACACTTGCTCTCTATCAATTTCAACCATTTCCACGTTCTCTCATTATCTCTCTTTCTCTTTCATGCTCTCTCACGTTGATACAACGCTCTCGATCAGCTTCACTGCCAAATGTACACTGAACCGCATTGACGTCTCGTGAAGATCATGACTGAGCTTGTTGCGAATGCTAGTTTCCCATACGAACGTTGAAAGAAAGGCAAAACTACAACAAGGGGGAGGTGATGTGGGAAAGAGCAGCACGGAAATCACAGAAAAGAAAAGAACCACGCATCATTATTATCAAGGATCATCTTCTATTCGGTTTTATTTGCTCTCCCTCTCTCCTCACCCTGCTTTCCATCTCTTTCATATTGAACTGGACGGAATGTGGTTCGGGAACAAGCACGATTCGGTAAAACCGGATCGAGATTTGTGGCGTCACAAACAAGACGAGACTCAAAATCTCTCGAAAGGAAACCTGGTACTGGCCATAATAAGTTCCCGAGGAAGGTGTTCCTGCGACTCAAAATCAGCGAAAATAAGATGTCACGTCCCTCTTCTTTTCAACGTGGCTGGCATTGACTGGAGAGATATATAGTACGGAGTGCCTCCCAGATGTTAATTACTTCATAAAAAATATCACGATTGGTGTTTTGGTCTCGTCTAGATCTGCCCACTCCTCGAAGCGAGCGCTGGAAGAAATGGAGCAGTTGGGCCTTCCGGTGGCGCTCAACCATGCTAACCCTCCTAACGTGCCCCAGCTCTGTCCGATCGGGATTTTTTGGACACATTTGACGAGGAGTATATATTCAAATAATTTCGTGGCCAAAACCGGGGATTAATTGATTAAAATGGCGAAATAGAAACTGAAGATAATGCCAACATTTTGTTTCGACACCTATTGCCAAAGTCCCGGCCAAGTGCCGCCAGGTGGTCCGGAACGGAGTGGACATATTTTAGTACAATAATAAACATGATATATAAATAAATGTAATTTGGTTTCATAAAGTATCTGTGACCATCTATTTTTACTGTCCGTTTGAAAAAAAGTCAACTTGTATCCGTTTTCGATGCATTAAGTACGAGTCAGAGAATATTAGAGCAAAATCGTTAGGTTAGAGCAATCGCAAACAAATAACTCTTTTTAGCATCTTATAGCACCATCTATTTGTATTATATATTTGCATGAATTTATAATAACGTATGCATTAAAAAAGCGACAAAAGGCTTCGATTTTTCATGAGATTACCCTGCCACCCAGTGGTCGGTCATTCATTCAGTGGTCAATGTATACTTGTTGACAACAAAAAAAAATTGTTTAGAAAATATGTTACTTTATCAACGACCCACTTCCGCGTAGGTACCATTATGTTTCGAGAATATAAACATTTATTCGTACTGATTCGCCGCATGACCGCCACATGAGCTGACATGTGCTATCCTCAAAGTACCAAGCTAACCTGCAGCAAATTCACCACATCATCATAACTGTCTTCCTGCGTTCGCACGCATATATCCACTCGGCGATAGCCTCCACCGCGGAGATCCTCATGCGTGTCACGCACTTGCAGTCGTATGGTACGCCGGAAATGACGATTAAGCTCGGGAATACATGCTTCCTTCCCGTACGGCAGACGTAACTCCGGATCCATGCCAACGGTTACATATGAGGCGCGATTGTCTAGGTACTCCTGCAACGTGTATAGTTTTTTGTTTTGCACGTCAAGGTAGTCACGTTTCCGGTCGGAGTCGAATTGTGGATGGTAGGCGGTTAGTGTGATCGATCCATAAGTCTTGTTTCCGGGACAGTCGAGTTCGGTAGCGTCAAAAATATCTGTGAACAAGACAAAACTCAATAACTCGAACAACGAAAACTTCAAGCAACGAGCACCATTTAATTCACAAGCGACTCACAGTTGTGCTCTTTGCCGCCGACAGCTTGGAGGGTGCAGAAGAATAAACTACAGCACGCAACAAGTGAACCAATTTTTTGCACGAACATTTCAAAACGTTATTGCACTGAAGCTCTTGGATGTCGAGCTATCTGTTGGAGATACTATTACTGACTGATTTGAGGAAAGCAGTACAAAACTTAAATGCAGCCATGCAAAGACCTGGTGACCAATATGTTGACACAGCAAGTCTAGTCGTTATTTGTATTTAAAACACGATTTTTCAATAAACATTTCATTCGATTGCAAGCGCAAAAAAAATTAACAAACAAAAAAGTCGCATGGACGCTGAACCATTTAACATAAATGCAAAAAAAATCAAACTAGTGACACTTTCAATCTAACCGATGTGCTAGTAAAGTGAAACGCTGATCACAGCAGTCGCAATGAAACAAAACGCGGTTCCTGCACGCGTGATTACAAACTTAATCTGAACCGATTGGAGCTTTTGAATAGTTTCATCGATTGAAAAACCCAGATAATTTGAATTTAAGCTATGTGTGAACAGGATTGAGTGAGAATATTGCACGAGTAGAATTTGAGAGAGGTATCCGCGACCTGCTGTTGGTAAATCGCACACTAACCGGTTTGTCGCAGGAGGTTTCGGAAATTTTCGGAAGCGGAACTAACCGCTTCTGAACTGTTAGCAAAACGATTCGACGGTTTACCACGCTAGGAAAACTTAAGGGGTAGTCAAGTATTTGTGATTTACAGTCGTCTGTTTTGTGCATGCTTATAAAAAAATTGTTTAGAAAATATGTTACTTTATCAACGACCCACTTCCGCGTAGGTACCATTATGTTTCGAGAATATAAACATTTTGGCGTCCCATGTCGTGATATTACAGACTACGTTCAACTGCTGTCCTTCTCGAAAACGGGGATTTCTGTGCATTCACTGAACCCTCAACGAGACGTCCGTGCGTTATCCGTGTTTTATCTTTCGGTTGATACACATAATATTTTAATAGCAAGTCAATGTAAGGTATGCGTTACCGATACTTTTTCCAATAAACCAGATACCGGTACGTTACAAAAAATTCGATACTTTTTCCATCACTAGACGCAACCCTCATTTGTGGAAACATTCGCATCTGAAGAGAAGAAACCGAGCTTCTTTTCACAGTCCATACGGTTAGTTCGGAAGTGGGTACAGAAACGTACAAAATTGCGGAATCGTAAGTGGGTCCAAGCAAAAGCCGGAGACGGTCACCTTTGCTGTATCTTATTTAATTCGGTACGGATCATCGCGTGCCATTGGAAGGGTTCTGCCCTTAAAACATCAAAATGTAATCACTATTCCACCGTGTACATCTAGAATCCGTAAATAGCAGCGGTGTAGCTGAAGAATGTCGTGCTATATGCTTCAACAACCAACCGAATTGAACGCTGTCCGACACCGCCTGATACGATGTATCCTCGGCCCTGAGGGTTGCTCTGGTTAACAATTACCTCGACGTAAGTAACGACCGCACCTACACCAGCTGTGGGGTACTGTACGTCGAGCCTCACATCCTGCTGGGTCGACCACGACTTGTTGTCCGATGAGAGTCCAACTAGCCGTTCACCAGATGTGTGCGCTCCGACGGAATATACGATCTGCAGTCGACCACTGCCATCGTTCGTGGCGATTTCCGAACGTGCTGTCAGCGGTACGATGGTCAGGTCCGGGTGCGCTTTCTGGAACGCTGAAAGGTCCGGCACCGCTTCAATGGAAACTTGCACAGCGGATGAGAGCGCGCTTTCTGTTTCCACTGGTGTACAGCTGACACTGCCCAGCTGCTCAAGTAACGTTACGCTCAAGCAGAGCACCAACGTGCACAATGGACTCATTATTTCTCACAGATGCTGATGTCGTTTCTCGGTAGATGATTACTGCTGGCCGGTACAGTTCGCTACTGATGGCTTAGTGTTGTGTTGATGGACTTAGGTGGCGGCTTTTATATCGCTCCCTCCAGTGTAGGAACTAGGTTAGTTAGATCACTCGGGAGTATCGAGAAACGGAAACGCCACTCGAAAGATAGCACGCTTCCGACCGTGTCCGCAAAACCACTTGAGGCCGCGAAACGATGCTTCTTGAGTTTCAAAGGCTTATCGCGGTACGAAAGTTTGAATCGTAAGACAATGAACGCAGTGAGTCACTAAACACGATAGAAGTTGTGCTTTGGCGTCCCATGTCGTGATATTACAGACTACGTTCAACTGCTGTCCTTCTCGAAAACGGGGATTTCTGTGCATTCACTGATTTGGCGTCCCATGTCGTGATATTACAGACTACGTTCAACTGCTGTCCTTCTCGAAAACGGGGATTTCTGTGCATTCACTGCACCCCCACTGCAACCCTCAACGAGACGTCCGTGCGTTATCCGTGTTTTATCTTTCGGTTGATACACATAATATTTTAATAGCAAGTCAATGTCAAGCGTATTTATATTTATTATGCTCTTTCAATGCTTCGCTTTCGGCAATATCCTTTCTAAAAGAAAGCATCGTTGCGTATTGCAGATTCTGCGTCGTTCTTGTTGATCCTTTTTGTCAGTGTAAATTTTTTGCGTCAAATATATTGGGATGTGAAACCTATAAATATGTTGGAGACACAGCAAAAGACAGTAAAAAACAGAAACGAGCCATCAAAAACTTCCAGACATTAGCTGAAAAAATAGTATAGTGCAATGGTTAAATATGACCCCCCCCCCCCCCCCCCCCGACCCCCCCCCCCCCAAAAAAACCCAACCATAACACACATAACCAATTGTCTAACCATTGAGCATTTTTGGACAGATATTGTTAGTTTTTTGAAACACTAAGACACACTTGATGTTCACGTCGTCTCCAAATATCGTATAGCAGCAATTAAAAGTATATATCTGCGGAGTGTACAATTTATGATAAAAGTGTGTTGTGAACAACACAGAAAGAGAATATACAGAACAGGATGTGGTAGAACAGGACGGTAGGCGGGGAGTTTGGATAACACTAAAACACCTGCAAAAGATTGCTGTTATCAGAGTACAGTTCGTTACCGTCTGCTATAGTCGGTCTTCTTCGCCACCGGACGTCTGGAAGAGATGGTATGAACCTCTTTCTCAATGACCGCCGGTACCATTCGCGAACCGGCAGTGCCGACATTCTCAACAACGCCACAGTGGACGCCAGTGTATTCCTCCGGTCCGTAACCACGCGTGCCATCTCCGAGCCTACCACTTCCAGTGTTGCCAGCCGTTGCTGCTGGGTCGTCGTGCGGACCTGACACCTCGTGCTCGGCCCCACTGGGCGCAGTAGGGTCGGAGGAGCCAGCCGTTGGTGTGCGGGAGGACACTGGTGGACCAGAGGGGTCGGTGAGCGGTGGCATAGAGATGTCATACTTCCTGGGTCGTCCGCGGGAAAGATGGCGTCGTTTGAGAAACTCATGATCGTCCACCATCCAGAACGAGCCGAAGTCATCCTCGTAGCGGACGAAACACTTGTGCAAGGACAGATTGGTACGGATCGCGTTCTGTGACCGGAGTGGAATATAAATGCGAGAGAAAGGGATCGGGGAGCGTGAACTACTGACTGCGCGTTGTCCCTGCATGGGACAGCAGTTTTCATCGTTCTACTCGGCGAGCAGTAGTCAGCAATCACCTGCAGGAAATAAGAATAGACGTCCGCTGTCACAATCGAGACACGAACCGCAATGTCACCCACAGGTGGAAGTGTAATGACGGTTAGTAGGTCTCCTGATCAGTGCATACGGACGTCAGCAGCAAATCATTGCGTCGAGTAGCAAACAAAAATAGTTAGGAGTTCAGGCATGGGACTGGTAATAAAAACGGAGGAAAGTGGGAGCAATTCGTGGTTCCAACGCAAACACAGACACTAATACAATGAAGCGCTAAAACGAACCGTTTGTAGAAGAATGGCGGTGGCGGTGGCTTGAGCGTGTTGGCAACACTGGCCACAATGGCTGCCCCTACTGATGTGCTAATCGTGCCGGAGCGTGGAGATCCCGGCAGAGAGTGGGGCGTTTGATGCTGAGGCGATGCTGGTGACCGTTGCGACATGCCCAAAATGGCCGCTGGTACGGTGGCGGGTGACGTCTGCTTCTTTTTGCCCTGGGGACCACCGGGCCCGGCCCCG
>KZ072381.1:19272-32995 GCA_002091845.1 Anopheles cracens
TCAAAACAAGTCTTCCCGTGGAGACAGGAACTACCGTCGAACCCCTTCTTCACGTGGTGGCCCGCGATTAGTTCCTCCGAGCGAACCATTTTTTCGCAGCTGGAAAAAAGTTTCTCCCGTACATGTGTGCCCTAGGCAGTACGAAAGAAAGAGAGCGAGAAATAGACGAAAAAATACTAAAGAAAAAAAACACATAATGGAACGCAATAGAGCAAACGAGTTGTCATCTGCCCGAGTCCGAGAAGAAGCGAGAGGATCTTCCACCACCAATCAGCAATGGTCAGCAATTCGCCAGAGCAGATGGCAAACAAACCGACACGACAAATAAAAAGCGCACATCGGCACAGACATCCTCGTCCTGTCAGTTCCTTCCGGCGAAGACGACGACGTCGACGACGACGCATAGTCATCATTCCACAGCGACAGAGGACGGCGTTTTTCCTACGCGCTCGCTTCATCCTCCCGAAAGATCAGAGACACTGCAGCGGTCGGAGTTTTCCCTCCCCGGTGTTGTATGTCCTTTTGCGCACACAGGACCAACACATGTGCAGGATGGATCGCATCCTTCATGTGCGGGACACGACAGCAGCAGCAGCTTTTTCGATCCCACCAGTCCAGCGAAAAATCGGACACCGCAAACCGACGAATGACGACGACGAATCGATCACGACGAAAGACCACACAGTGCTCGTTTTTTTTATCCTGTACTTAATTTGCTGCTTCCTGGCTCTCCCACTCCCTCGCCCTCCCCCTTTTGTGGTCTCTCACCTAAAATGAATTATTTTTCCCTTCTGATGGGCGTTAATTCTAACAATAAATCGATACTAGAGAGCTGGAGGAGGAGAGGTTGTTAGCATAAACCATAAAACTCGACACCATTAATTGCTTCTTCTGTATATATCCTCTTCTTCTAAAGTTCATTCATCATTCTAAATCAGCAATAAATATTGTTACGTAACATGTTAAATAAAGATGTATATAACTGATTCAGACAAGATGTGGTACAAAGTGATCGCACGTAGTTTTATTTGAAAGCCGATCACTTTACATTCTTTACAATGCAATAATACTTGCTCATTACATCAGCTTGTTTGTACACGTATAGAGAAAAATTGCTTTTGCATACATGACTAAAACTGGTGCTTTGCGCTGCCGGCTATTATGGAAAGCATGAAATGCAATGGTGAAGACTTAAGCTTCTTATTGCTTCGTATGTATGTACATCATCGCATTGAAGATGCGTAAACATTGCAACTTTGTTACTCTGGAAAGAGAGTGTTTTTGAACACTCCTTACTTTCATTCTAGTTAGTTGTATTCTATAAAAAGCTCCTAGCAAGATTTAATGGCTATATCTTGCTGGGAGCAATAAACGATGGGATACACAATATGAGTTCTCAATACATCTGTTCTTTCCAGAAAACTAAATCTATTCTTCAGTGGACGAAACATTCAATGCATTTGATATGATTATCGTATTTTTACTTAATTATATACCCATAACCTGGATCTAGTTGAGTTTCGAAACCACAACCTGTGGTATGGTAGACCTTGCACTTGTGTATCTGCTCATTCCACCGACCCAACGTAAATGATGTAATATGTAATTATAATTATATCTGAGAATGATAATTATAACATCTTATCACAACTTTTCTACTTTCAGATTTTTTTTTTCGCCGGTGGCTTTCCAACAAATGTTTTCATAGTTAGTGGCTAAACTGAATAGCTAAACAATATATTTGAAGCAACATAGTCTTTTTTGCAGAAATTACAACCACATATGTCCCATGGAATCATTCGACGAGGCATAACTCTAACTCAAACCTTTTTATGCTTCGTTTCCAAGTTTATTGAACCACAAGTGCTCGCTTGCGTCCATTAGGAAACAATTTGATTTATTCGCACTGATTTCGCAAGCCGAGCGTCTCAGCATGGCCAGATTTACAGAAATAGCTCGCAATACAAACAGTGTTTAGTTTTAAACATTTGTTAATGTCCTATTTGGAAAATTGCTATTGAATAAATTGTATAAATGTGAAGCCATAGATCAACAAACAAAATGATCAACTAAAAATGTCCCAATACGTCGGCGACACATCCAGCGACAAGCACCGCCGGATATGTACGTCATCGCATCGGAAAGACGTTGTCAACGTACGGTGGACTCGTGTGCATAATCTCGCATCGTTCATCTGAGTAGCCCGCGTTTCAGGTTGCGTACTGCTACCCATGCCCAACGGCAGCCCAACGGATGCAGCCAGTATGGTTGTGCTGCGTGCTCGCTCACGCACTTTGGAGCAGTGTGCCGGAACGAGAAGCCGTTAGCCGGTCGAGCATTTCACGTACGGTGGATACAAAGGCCAGGAACAAACGTTGCAAATCGTCCAAAAGTAGACCCCACTCCCATGGTAGCGTGTGTGTATGTGTGAGTCTACAAGAAAGGGAGGTCGAGTGTAATGAACAAAGCCGCAGCATAAGTCTGCAAAAATCATACTCCGCCGCCATCACCAGTAGCAGGGTGTTGCAGCCGGTATGAGCTTGGTTGCCTAATCGACTCACGCATACGGAACCACCACAGAACCAGCACATACACACACGCACGCGCGCGCGCTCTCGCGGTTGCGCGGGAGCCAGACAGCAGCCGCGTCAAACACGTTTGACGATGGCTTTGAATATTTAGACCTTGAACCTTGCTGCCGGCATCGCCGCGCAACAACCTCGCGCGGTCGAGTACCGCGACGCTTTTTTTGCCGGAATTCACACCGAAGCCACGGTGTGTAGTGGTGAGTGTGTATGCGTTCCACTGCTCCGGTGTGGCGTACGTAAGTATGCGTCGCCGGTTTCTGTTGGTGCCGTGGTACGAAATCATCCGCACAGCTTCAGCTGCCAACAAAGCGAATCTGCGCTTAATCTTATGCTAACGGAGTACAATATGAAACGATTTTAAGACTAGCGGCTGCACGCCAAATGCAAAGATAACACAGCATCTTTACAAACTCTCTCAGATACGGTAAGATAATTAGGAGCGAAAGAAGTGCAACTTACGATTTATACATTTATAAAACAATGCTTGCTTGCAAACATTGTGTTCGACTGCTCAACGAATCGAAATTGGCCCTGCACAACTCGACGAGTGACCAAAAACATTCGTTCAAATTCTAAAGCATAGTCTTCCATCTCTGCAAGAAACGACTACTGCCACATGGTTGCCACAAAATTCAACTCCCCAAATAGCCCTCTTTCCCCCCAGCTCCGCTCGGACCTCGCCGGGGAGAATTGACCCACAAACACCAAGACGCCACAAGTACACGTCTGCAGTATTATCCCGCTGTGCGAATAATGTGCAACGCCACCGAATGACGATGCTCCGGCCTGCATGTGTACGCGAACGAAATCGCGAATTGAGAATCAAAGCAACAGCCACCCAAACCAAACCCGCGCGAGAATGAAAAGCGAGAACGACTGCTGATAAAAGTGAAATGATACAAAACTGCACCGGGGTGTTTGGCGACCCAAACAGACTGGGATGAGAGAGGGCAGCGTGCAAAAGCAAACAAGAACGTCTTCAACATATCAACATGTAGTCTTCTTGTGTCTGGGTGTGTGCCGACGGGCGAACGGTAAGGAAAGCCATCGCACAGCGAGATGCTTCGAGAATCAGGCAGTGAGAGTGTTACAAATCCCTTTTGCCGCCGTCGTCGCCGTCGTCGTCTATGAAGGCGTATTATCGTGCGGTCCTTTTTGGCCGTGGCTTTTCGCTTGTTGCCTGCCGCTGGCTCCGCTGTAGGCTAGTTGTTGTTGCTCCGCTTTATGGATTCATTCATAACATAGATTCGATCGTACACAATTGGTACGGTGTGCAAAGCGAATTGTGATAAAGTTAGTGCATGGCGGAATGCGTCGCGAAGTGGGCCAACTTAAGGCACATCTATTAGCTACGTCATAGGGATTTCCACGGCTTACACGTTCCTCAGCATCGTAGCGAAACGCATTCACATAATGTTATTGCAATCTTCCACCCCTAGTAAGGACTGACGACCCAGCTATGGTGATATGAATAAGTCTGGCATGCCACAAACACTGCAGGCATGACCTTGTGGATTGTTACGTAAAAAAATCTCTCTGTGGAAATGCTGGAAACTTTTTCACCACTTTTCTGTTTAACTTTGTGGAAAATCTGTTAAGACTGAAAATCGACACAAAACGCTTTAAAGGAACTGCTGGTACACGTGCAGGCATGACCTTGTGGATTGTTACGTAAAAAAATCTCTCTGTGGAAATGCTGGAAACTTTTTCACCACTTTTCTGTTTAACTTTGTGGAAAATCTGTTAAGACTGAAAATCGACACAAAACGCTTTAAAGGAACTGCTGGTACACAATTAATCTAATTATAAGACGGCCTATACATTGATACATTAACATAATTAATCATAATTAAAATGTACCATTTCTATTTATTATTTTTTTGTAATTATCCCAAAAAAAAATGCAAATAGTAGTATATCTTTATCATTCCTCCGCTATAACCCCCAGAGCTAATACGCAATAAAGATATCACGAATGAAATCACTTTTTTGCACCCGTATGGCATGCCCGGTCACCCAAAGCATCTATCGGTTACAATTCTGTCATTATCATCCCATTAATGGGATTAATCCTGTTTCAGACAACCAAAACAAAACAATTTCCAGGCAATCGCACTAAACTAGTAGCCGGCAAATATTACATAAATACAAATAATTTTATAAGGCGTACTGGTGGTATTTTCTTCCTATTTTCGTGTTAGTGCTATTTTAAAGGCTACTGTTTACATTTATTTATTAAAAGAATAAAAATGTTTCTTGTGTTATTTATTTTATTTCATATTTTTATACTTTTTTTCACTAAGCAATTTTGCTTGAAAACTATTTCTATACGAAATGGAGGAGCGAAATTTAGGTTCTATTTATCTTTTTTATTTTTTATATGGGATTATTTTTCTATCAGAATTGAAAATCAATATTTCTTTTGTTTTAACTAGAAGGATGCAGCTTTAAAAGAATGTGTGTTTAAAAGTAATGTGTAGTGCTTGAAATCGGAATATGAAAAACAAGATTCACAAAACCAGTATTTCAACAGTTTTTAAACTAAATTAAACCGCAAAATAAAATAAAAAAAAACTGTCGATTTACCGTTGTGAAGAATGTGTACACAATCTTTGTGTTTGGTCAAAAATAGCATTCCTAGAATTGAAGACAATTGATTAAGCTGATTCCCTATACGATTCTATCCGAATGTACAGGTCTGTATCTGGATTGAGTTGCGCTTTATAAAAGCAAAAAATGGCACACCAGACGAAACTACACAAAAGCCAGGTTGGTAGGGTCTGGCGGTAAACGGTTAGGGTCAAGTGCACCTATCACAACTAACGTACCTATTACAACTGGATCAAGTGCAGGCTATTACAACTGACACCTAAAAAACATGCAACGTTTGAAAGATCTCAGTGTTTCGTCACTGTACATGACCATCACTGTATATACTGAAAGCCAGCCCAGTTTCATAGCTGAATGACCAATAACCATCGAGTTGTGTATGATTTTTGTTTTAGATTACGTGCAGGGAACAGTTTTTTACACCATTCTTTTTCGTTTAACCACTTTTCACCAATGTTTGGCTTCTTGCTTCTCAGTGGTTGAACTTAAATAAAAAAGTAAATTAGTGTTCGTTGTTTGAGTTTAATCAAATTATACATCTAGTAGTTACTTCAGATTTGGATGATGCTGTTAATTTAAAAAAAAATAAATTCATATTATGATTTTGAGACTATGGAAAATCTGGTTTCGAAGTTAACCAATTTACAACTTGTGTAGCACTGGTTACAATTGTTTAACACTGGTTTTACAATTAAGTAAACACTGGTTAAATTTAGAAAACATTAACGTTTTTGTGCAACGCTAACTACTAACTTACTAACTTTGGAAACTTGCAAAACCAACGTCATCGTTGAATTTAACGAAACTTGGCTCATGTTTCCGTTGCCGATTTATTTATTTATTTCGAAATAAAAAATTGCACCTGAACTCTAAAACTACGGATAGTTTACAGTCATTATTTTCACTGTGTTTTCAGTACATGGCCATTGGAAATCTACCGCCATTCGCCAATTAATAACCCACAAAGGCACAAACAAAGAGAAAGAGCATGCCTCTCCCCAACAATAGCGTAAAAAAACATCCTACATCGAAAATCAACATTTTCCAATGGCTCGCATCATAAAAATGGATTTCATTTCGCCGGATTTTGGCTGATTTTTCTTTTACTGTTTGTTGTGTTTCTTTAACACACATTTTTACGCACCGACTGGCTACCACGCCAGCGAAACGACCCGGTTTCGGCTAGGGGGTCCGATACCTATCCAGAAAAGGCGAGCAACACCTGCTCCGTTCGTTGCCAGCAGACAACCCCCGAAAAGAAACCTTGATTGGATGATCGATTCGGAAGATTCGGCCAGCAAACCACACACGTACCATATGCTGACGCGTACGTAGCACGTTCAACTTCTGCCATGGTAGGAAAAAGGCAACAGCAAAAAAGCCACAATCAACCACCGAGACACCTTCTTCCTGGACCTTTTCTTTCTCTTATTATGCAGCTTCTTCGTCGGTATGGTTCCGCCTGCAAGCAGTGAAGCAGCCGGTGAACCACGCCACGGTGCTGTGTGGCAAACGTCACTCCGACTGGGCATGATGCTTGTCCCAGTCATGCCGCTTTCTTCACAGACCTGAACCTTCTCGCTTCAATTTACGGGGGCTCGGTAAAGTTTCGAGGCCCGTACCCCCCACACTTTCCGAGTGCGCTCATCAGAGACGCCCAGGTGTCCGCGGTTGAGCGGAGAAGCGCGGACAAGAGTACTGCAACCTCACACGGAACACAAAGACCGGGCTAGTGAAGACAGGGGCGCATCGAAGTTCCAGTTACACTTGCACCCTCATAAAATTAACCTCATGGAACCTCCTCTCCGACGGGCACAAGGATCTGGCTCGAGGCCTTCCACACCCAATGGCAGGCAGAGAACGAGCCTACCAACGTACAAAAGATCAAGTGTGTGCGGCTCTCTACACGTATAGTATGTGTGACAGCACTGTCACCCTACCGAACTATAATAACACGAGAAGTAGCATCGTGCGGATGGAGTAAATGACGCTCGTTACGATTCAATTAGCTTGCGGAAATCGTAAGGGAATCAACACGCACACCACAAACGGAGCAGTGCTTCTCTATACTTAAGGACTTTTATTATGCTCGATTTTACCCATTTATCCGCCAAAAAAACATAGTTTGAACGCATAATGAAAATTCCAAAACGGTGGTCCATTCCGGTCCTAGCGAGTTTACCTGTCCGCGGGTGTCTCCTCTAAATCCTCTTTAGGTGACGGTCTATCGGACGAGAAGACGCGTGTAGAGGTAGGAAAGAAGCCAAAAATCATCAACTACCTGTACAACACTCGGGCCAGGTAAAGCTGCCAGGAAGGTTGCAGTGCAGTTGGCACAAGTGACAGCGAAAAACTTATAGGCTAGAAGGCAGTGGTTCCTAACTATGGATGGTTTCACGGAATTTCTTGCGATGCGAAAACAGACCATGAATGAGGATGGATTCTAACAACACATAAACGTTGATTAAAATTCTGATTGTTGCTGCTAATCCTATAGAAAATGCGTATTTCTAACGTATAAAAAGAAACACGCATATTTGCTGACGCCATATCAGACATACAAATCGTAGTCTGCTACATTGCACTCCTGCTTGCATGCTGGAGCAAGAAATAACACCATCAACCCCGAAACGAACGCACGATCGTGGATGGCGGCCCATGGCGTACCCACGGATTTCGGCAGCTTCCTTCTCCTGGCCAAAACGGACCAAAAGTGCCCCTACCATCATCACACGCACACCAACAACGTCGGTCCGGCACTTCCCGAAAGCACAAACGAAAAAAAGAACTATGTGAGACCATGCAGGTTTGGGTCTCATGCTGCTCTCCAGACGCTGCTCTCCACCACCAACCCTGTGGTGATCGCGTTATCCCACAGCCAGCGCGCAGTGAAGCGATCGCCATTTTGAATTCGTGAGTGCGATCAGAAAGAACGAGGTAATTCTCGAATGAGGGAATACCGAGCATGTGAAATTGATTCGACGACATAGAAAACGTTCCCTAAATGTGTCACCATCGATTAACGTTGTCATGGACGAGGTTCAAAACATTTAAAAGTTGGTACGTTTGTGTTACTAAAATAGTATATTTACCTTTAAAGCCCTTGCGCGCAGTGGCGTGGGAGCTAGGTTTTTCACATCGCCCTTGTCACCGTACCAATGTGCGCGCGGGTTGTTCCAGCAGCAAGAACGATCAGTTCAAGAACGCGCCTGTGTCACATGCACCTGCCGCATACGGAACGCCGGTGGTAGCAGACAAATTTACAACCGAATCACAACGACACGCGGCAAGCACCTGAAGCTACGACGACGACCTGTGGCGCTCGCTGGCCACGTCGTTGTCGGAAAACGGGGAGAGAAAAACGGCCACAGAAACGCGAATAAATAGTCCACTTTCGCCCGGTCTCTGACGTGACGCGAATCAATCCCGCCGCACACAATCGGACGCCAAACCGCTTGCTATGGGGTCGTTATTGCACTTGACAACTCCTTGACGACGGACTCGGTGGCTTCGAACGTATAGGGTGTGGAGTAGGCTATGCGATGGGAGGTTTGCACGACGCGAGTAATAGCGACTAATAGATCCTACGTTTTAGTTGTTCTGGATGTTTCTTTGCGTACGTTAAATCATAATAGTGTCGTGTTTTGCTTTATGAATTATCAATCTAGTTCTAGTTTGAACCATCAATCTAGTTCTAGCAACAAAATCTTAAATTGTTTTGATAGTAAAATTAAACATTCAAACAAGATATGTTATGATCGATTCAATTAATGTAGCTGAAAAAAGTTCCTAACAATGTTATGAAAAAAAGAAAATGTCACTAAAAAGTTTATTTCATTTCCGAATGAGGAAAATAAAAATGTTTTAGATTAAAAAAAAATACAAAAAAATCCTTTTGCCGGAAAAAATGATTTCACCTCAAACCACACAAACCTCTCAAAAGAGGTGTGAGGACGTGAAATCGAAACAAATATCAAAAGTAAAGCTCGATACGCGGCGCGATTGAGGCAAAAGGATAAAATTTTACGGGCGTTCGTTTCGGTTTATCGTTTACAACGACGACGACACCACTTTTGGAGCCCTGCTAGAGATGCGAATCTAGACCACAAGCTCACGAGCACTGGTGCAAAATGAATGAGGAACGGATTTTTGCACCAGCCGCGCGCCGTCGAATGATCGATCTTACCAGTTTAAAACGCCCGTACAACCAACGCGCGCTCTCTGTCACGCGCGTACATAAGCATAGCTTGCTTCGTTGTTCCTCTCCCTCTCTTTCACTTTTTCCCTATCTCACCATCGCTTACTCTTTGGGCGCTTGAAGGAAAGACCAAAATATTTATTTTTCTGACCAATAAAATATATGCTACGTTCCTCCACTTCCCGTTCGCATGTCGATGACTAGCACGTGTGCGGGAGTTGTGTTTGTGTTCTCGATTGTCTCTTTCTAAAGTCTCTATCACCATCTCAGCGCGGGTTCCGCGGCGAAAAGGTGTTGTTTGATTTGTGTTTGCCACTCACTCGTCTCGCCGGACGGCCGCGGTACGGTTGTGTGCGAGACGCTTACTAGCTCTGCCGGGCTGGACATATGCTCATTTGCACACTCTCCGACGACCATCTCGGCCGCACTGATGAGGTGCTGCCGGTTTTCTTCTATTGGTATTGTGCTGGTTAGCTTACCCTGCCACCGATGTCAATGACACTTTGGACACACCGGATGCTCGCGCTGCCTGTCTAGAACACGTTGCAAATACTTTGGAACGTGATTCTGTGTCCATCATTCGTGTGCAGAATACAACAAACAGACACAGCTCCCACAGACACTAGCGCTTGGCAGGTGCATTTACAGGTGTAGACCATGTTCTGCGCGGGGAAGCTTTACTTTTACCAGTGCAAACACAGCGGAGCCGATCGCACAGGTGGTGGTGTTCAAGTTTTGCCATCGCACAACAAGCACCAAATGGCACAAGAATGGAGGATACATAAAGAAGAAGGAATAAGAAGGTACGGATAAAGCAGGATAAACAGAGCGAATTGAGAACTCAGTAAAGAAAACGTACTGAGCAAAACAAAATGTAGCAATAATTCATTGCATAACATCTGATGCACACACATCCAAAACATATTTTTGTCACTATAAAAACAAAAATATTCACAAGTGCAGTGAATCACCGGTTTTTACCTAACTCAGCCTCAGGCTGGAATAGGATGAATTGGTCCGAAAGCTTGCATCTTGCATATTTTTTTTGCATGTATTAAGTTTTGTATTTTGTAGTCAGTTTTTGTATTTGTGTTTATAGATCATCAGTTGATAACATGAAACTCATTTGTAATCAATTAATTACAAAAAAGGTTTCAACCAAACGGGAAATTCTGCTTTTGTACTTCAGACGGGAAAACGGTTTGTACTTCAGACAATTTGAATAATCGTTATTCGGACAGTCTCGCTTTCGATCGTCTGAATATTGACCAGCTAACGTCCAATATAATTTAAACGTCCGAAACTACCTGAAGGTATGCAATTAGCACATATCTTCGAAACCAATCGTTCGAATCTTTCCCCGAGTGGCCCTCGTACGGACTTTAGCGGAACTTCCGTCCGCCATCTGCTGGCGGGGACCGACTCTACAGCACGGTGCTGTGAGTTGCAGATACGATGAAAAACGTCACTAGATGGCGCTAACCCTAACCAAACGGGGGTTTCAAGCTTGCAAAGCTACACAAAAGCTTACGGTGGAACATTCGTGGAGTTCAGGCGTACTGGGATGTAGGGTTCTCTTTTCTGTACATCGCCAGTGGTGCATATCGTGTTGAGATACGGACCCGGTGAATGAACAGATTCGCTTTGACAGTAGAAGTTGTATTAATTCTTTTAAATTTTCTCTCGAAAGGATTGGAGTGTAGATTTATCTGCACTCGAGGTCCTGATAAACTGAACACAAGTATGATTCATGTCTTGAGCTACACGCTAGTGTGTCCCAAGCGTGATGATAGTATTAATCGAAACTCGTTGTCAGTAGAAACGTCAACGAACAACGATCAGTGAGAGCGAATCAGATAGCGCGAAATTGATAGAGAATGACACAATAGCATACAGCATCATGGAGAGAATGATCGAAAAATGAAACAAAAGGATTGCATTCGAACACATTTGTTCGATTGCCGGTGGCGTTGTTAGTATTGTGCCGGTGGCAACAAATGCCGACAACGCACGTTGGTCGTCTGGCGGGATAAAAGTTCTTCGAACAACAATTGCTAATTTTCTACATACAAAATAAGCACGTGTGAAAACCTTAGGTATGCTTAGTTATGCTTATGCTTAGTTAGTAACCGATACCCATGGTTATACAGTCCGTAACATAACTATTTTTTGGAACTGCCAGTTTTTGTTTAGAATAAAACGAAAACTGAAAGAGATAGATGAAAATGATGTTCTAATAAGTTATAGATAATAAGAAAATATCGTTTTGTTTAAAAAAAATACATATTTTTGCACACACTATTACAAATCCGGGGTTTTGCGTTCGAATCTGCCCATAGTGGCGCAGCAATAATTCATTGCATAACATCTGATGCACACACATCCAAAACATATTTTTGTCACTATAAAAACAAAAATATTCACAAGTGCAGTGAATCACCGGTTTTTACCTAACTCAGCCTCAGGCTGGAATAGGATGAATTGGTCCGAAAGCTTGCATCTTGCATATTTTTTTTGCATGTATTAAGTTTTGTATTTTGTAGTCAGTTTTTGTATTTGTGTTTATAGATCATCAGTTGATAACATGAAACTCATTTGTAATCAATTAATTACAAAAAAGGTTTCAACCAAACGGGAAATTCTGCTTTTGTACTTCAGACGGGAAAACGGTTTGTACTTCAGACAATTTGAATAATCGTTATTCGGACAGTCTCGCTTTCGATCGTCTGAATATTGACCAGCTAACGTCCAATATAATTTAAACGTCCGAAACTACCTGAAGGTATGCAATTAGCACATATCTTCGAAACCAATCGTTCGAATCTTTCCCCGAGTGGCCCTCGTACGGACTTTAGCGGAACTTCCGTCCGCCATCTGCTGGCGGGGACCGACTCTACAGCACGGTGCTGTGAGTTGCAGATACGATGAAAAACGTCACTAGATGGCGCTAACCCTAACCAAACGGGGGTTTCAAGCTTGCAAAGCTACACAAAAGCTTACGGTGGAACATTCGTGGAGTTCAGGCGTACTGGGATGTAGGGTTCTCTTTTCTGTACATCGCCAGTGGTGCATATCGTGTTGAGATACGGACCCGGTGAATGAACAGATTCGCTTTGACAGTAGAAGTTGTATTAATTCTTTTAAATTTTCTCTCGAAAGGATTGGAGTGTAGATTTATCTGCACTCGAGGTCCTGATAAACTGAACACAAGTATGATTCATGTCTTGAGCTACACGCTAGTGTGTCCCAAGCGTGATGATAGTATTAATCGAAACTCGTTGTCAGTAGAAAGCGAAAACAAATATACTAATAAGTACGCGTGTTGTTCTTTTACCCACTAATTTAAGCGAACTAAATTGAGCAATATCTGGTCATATTAAAAAGTTTGCTAAATTCTTTCACCAAGGATCGAACTATCATCGCAACGTAAAATCAGCTATGTCGCTATATCCTTGGTCTGGATAATTTTGAATTATACCATCTCCTTTTGTTGCCCTTATCATTTATCATATGCAACATGTTGTATGAAACACATGGGGCAGCGTTTTCTTCCTACCTCTTAACTACCCTCCGGGAACAGTATTGGTTCACACAATTTAAAAAACTATTAATAGCGCTTGGCAGGTGCATTTACAGGTGTAGACCATGTTCTGCGCGGGGAAGCTTTACTTTTACCAGTGCAAACACAGCGGAGCCGATCGCACAGGTGGTGGTGTTCAAGTTTTGCCATCGCACAACAAGCACCAAATGGCACAAGAATGGAGGATACATAAAGAAGAAGGAATAAGAAGGTACGGATAAAGCAGGATACTATTTTTTGGAACTGCCAGTTTTTGTTTAGAATAAAACGAAAACTGAAAGAGATAGATGAAAATGATGTTCTAATAAGTTATAGATAATAAGAAAATATCGTTTTGTTTAAAAAAAATACATATTTTTGCACACACTATTACAAATCCGGGGTTTTGCGTTCGAATCTGCCCATAGTGGCGCTGGTGGCATTGGCAACAATTTTATTTCCGATTCAAACCGCGCTTCCCGCACCAGAGCTGCTTATGTACCTTTTGGCGGGGCCTACTATGTATAAGCGTATCGAGTTTTTGTTTTCTTGTTTGGTACTTTACTATCTCCACCGTATTTCCTTTTGCTTTGCGCCGTGCGTATATGGGCGCGAGCGAGAAAGAAAAAGAAAGAAAACAACAAGTAGCACCAGCTACGAATTATGATCCCGGGGCGTCATCTTGGGCGCTTGAAGGAAAGACCAAAATATTTATTTTTCTGACCAATAAAATATATGCTACGTTCCTCCACTTCCCGTTCGCATTCC